>JAPYYV010012261.1:0-14703 GCA_030522625.1 Copidosoma aretas | reverse complement strand
AAACGTCCGAAAAAGGTCAAAACAAAGAAGAGACGATCGTAAGGGGGATAGAAAGCAGTTTGAAATCCAGAAACATCGGAAAGTACGTACAAGCAGGCGCAAGGTGAAAGGGGGGGACCATCGGCAGCGCCAACTATACGAGGCAGCGGCCGACAAAAATGAAGGATAAACGAAAAAAAGCGAGCGCACGAGGGGGAGGCCGCAGTGTGTACAGTGTCGGCGCGGGAGAGCAACGGGGCAGGAAGCGAAGGAGAGAGGAAGGGGAGAAAGGGAGAGAGGATGAAAGAGGAAAAGATGGAGGAGCCGGGGCTGGTGGACGAGAGAGAGAGAGAGAGAGAGAGAGAGATAATGTGCTCTGCGCAGCCGGGCGAGTCGAGGCTCCGGAAGGAAAAGGGGAGGGGATATGCAGCCACCCCCGTTCGACGTGGCCCGGGTATACGTGTAATAGGGGCTGAGGCTGTGGGGAGAGAGAGAGAGAGAGAGAGAGAGAGAGAGAGAGAGAGAGAAAGGGGGCCGGAGCTAGAGCGCGCAGCCTCGAGCTGCCGTGGTGTATAGGTGCACCGGGGAACGGGTTGTTATCTGCTCTGCCTCGGCTCGTGTGAGTAGGCGTAGGACGCGCTTCAGCCTCCATTTTGCTGAATCATCCGCAGTGCCGTATAGCATATGTAATATTATGCTATCTTTTGCTTGCTCACGGCGGACTTTCCATTGTGGCTAACGCGGGCTCTCCCGACGAAATTGCTTTTTCATCGATCCTCGATCCGAGCGACATTTTTCCGAGATATCGGGGACGCATTTAGTTTTTCCCTATCTCTCGGATTCCATGGATTGATAAGCAAATTGTTCGCCTTGGAACTAAAAATAAACGTAAAACACGAAAGCTGAAACAAAGGAGCTCGTTCCAGAGGAACTTCGAGATACAAAAATGGGAGAAAGAGAGAGAAAAACCCTAGCCCTACATGCAGGCTCCCCCACACTTTAACACACACACACACCCCCACGCACACGCACATATGTATTCATGTATATCCAAGCAGAGAGAAGCGCAAAAGGGGAGAGAAGTCAATTTCCGCGGCAGCGGCCGGGAGGAACCGTCGTAGTTTCCGGCGGACATGTTGAACCCCTCGCCTTTGCCGCGCAGGGAATACCAGCAGCAGCAGAATTACCGAGAAAGAGAGACGGAGCTCGCATTTATAACCCCTCTTTCTGGTACATACATGCTGCAGAGAAGCTTACCTGCATCGCTGGTACAGGTACCTCTATCTATACCGTCCACCAGACTGCGTGCATTAGGTATATATATATACACGAGCCCCGGCTGCAGTAGATACGGCCGGCTCTCCGGACGACTGGCTCCGCTAATGCGGCTTCGCCCTCTCCCTCCGATCTCTCTTCATTCCGTCCGTCTGCTCTCTACTCGGACTGTTTTTACAGCCCGCGCGGCCCCTCGCTCTCTCGTGCCTGCAGTGTTCTTACTCCCCTTCGTGCCCATTCTCCGTCTCTCTGTCCACGCGTTCTTCTGATGTGTGTACATGGAGCGGGGTATGTGCTCTCGGAAAAATATGGGTGTGGCCGCTTTTAGAGCCCGGTAGGCCGGTCGGTGGATGGAGGATCTTTATCGGCTCTCTCTCTCTCTCTCTCTCTCTCTCTCTCTGTGATGTTGGCAAACGACGTTTCCAAAGGATCGTTCCTGCCATCAGTGCAATGCATCCTTCAATTAATTGGGGGTAAAGGGCACGCACTTGTTAAAAAAACGGATGTGGGGTACTGCCTGTGCACGAGATGATGATCAGGGAAGGTTTTACCATCGCAGGATGTCCCAAAAACATCCCACCAATATCTTCATCCACATAGTGGTGTCTAATGAATTTTTCACGTCCCTGCCGACCCCTACGTGTCCAAACAGGACGGGTTGTCAGTGCTTAAGAGACGCCTAGACAGCTAGGTATGGAAGAGACAGCCGTCCTCCAAAAGAGAAGGAGGACACAGCGGAGCAACGAAGAAGCGGAGAGCGCGGGGGGGGGGGCGCAGGGTGGGAAAGGTAAGGGAAGCTCTCCGGTGACATTTCAGAGCCAGCCACGTACAAACTACAGCACACACCTGTATTGGTACCACAAGAGAGCGACGCAGTCCAGGTATTGACCCGTTCTGCTGCTGCTGTGCTGCTACTCGAGCCACCCACCTTTCCTGGGACGCGGGCGGCCCGTTGCCGGGTAACGCGCCGTAGCCAACACACACGCGCGCGCGCCAGCGGGTGAGTGTGTGTGTGTGTGGGGAACCTTGGAGATTTTACTTTATGTGTACGTACCTAGGTGTCTCTGTGTGAATGTACATGTAGTTGTGGTGTATTACTCACTCTCGCTCTTTCCACCTTTCTCTGTCTCGCGCTCTTTGCCGCACAACTCGCCGAATCACATCCTGTGGATGATGCGCGGGAGAAGGAGGAAGTGGAAGAGGCTCCGATATTACCACGAACACGACTGGGATGTGTAGGTGCTGCTGCTGCTGCTACTGCTGCTTCGTAAGTATTGGGGTGGATTAGCTGATGCAGTAGCTCCTTGGGGATTTACTTTGCATCGTATGCAGTATGGGTGGGTGCAGAGATGATGATTCTCTAGATGGATGACGAGAATCGTGGCGTGTTGGGTTATTGGTAAACATTTTTGTCTATAGAATATTTAACTTGAATAGCATTATTAGCACCTAGATCGGTATTTGTCATTTATGTATTAGGTGGGTTTTAAATTTCCCTTTATCTTTGATTAACGGAGGAAGCCAAGTTGGTTCCACGGATGTACGGCATGTGGGGTTGATTTCCTGATCATCTAAATATTGTAATGACTACAAAAAATTTTTAGTGTATTCTAATGCGTTATCTGGAAACCAAACTCAGAATTACAATATGATTTGTTGTCTTGTATGAGATGATCTAGATCCAACACAGCCTAGTCCAACAAAATCCATGAAACTTGAATCCTACGCCTAGGCATATTGATATCCACACACCATTGGTTTGTGATTGAGAAACTAATAAATCCTGCATCTGTCAGGATCTACTTGTCTCAATTTTATGATTTGGGGTCATGTGAGTCCCAGATGTAGTGTTTTATACACATCTTCACTTAGTAATTGGACAATATATTAGTTATTTATGACTAGCTATAGGTGAACTGCGATAATCTGACGTTAATACCTTAACGATCACTGAGCAGATAATCATATTTTTCCAAATGAGATGATGTATTCTAAATATGTTTCTCCTGCTCGTTTCAAATTTAATCTAGTAGTTCCAAAAAAGCTTCTATCTCTGTGAATTTTTTAGCTTGATCAGTGTATAATTGATTTGATAGCGAATTCTTAAATCCACACGAAAGTTTCTTGCTCACGCCAGAATTGTAAGTTGCATATATTGCTAACTTAAAGTCTGGATAGACTATGTTGGAAAAGACATGACTGGTTTGAGTTGATTACATAGTTACATCGCTGTATAATCCGGTAACCAATCTAACTAAGTATGTACATTTATGACCCTAGAACCAACTTAACCGTGGAAAATAAACCTTTTTTCGATCAGGAACTAACTTCATACCAGTCCTAATCATAGAGCTATTAGAATAATTATATTATCTTTATAGCCTCAATAAACAAGTTGATTACGAGAAACAGCGTCAATGATCGTACTACTAGACGACTTATCTTTAAATGATTATACGATGTATGAATGTACGTATGTGTATATCATATATATCATCCGATAGGACGCATTCATCGGCGAGGACATACTTTGACGATATAAGAAATATGTATTCTGTTGAATAACGTACTTGTACACTTATTCCCGAGAGCCCCACATCATCATTATCATGTTAAGAATTGGGTAAGTACGCGTGTGTATGATAGTTTCGATGTGAAGAAAGCTAGCATACTAGGAGAGTGGAAGAGGGAGCAGAAAATGTTCGTTTTCAGATAAATTGACGAAATAATGGTAATGATAGCGATGCAGACAATGCTCGGAACTTTTTCCAGGCTACACGCAACGCTAGTTTACGCTTTTAGCTATACTGACTTGTTTATATGATATTTGTATCGGTATAGAATTCTTTTTCTGATGGATTAAAAAAAAGCATAAATGTTTTTTTGTGGGCTGAATTCTTGATACAGCACATCAGTTTAAGTATATAAAAATAACCTTGTAATGCCTTTTAAAAAGTTTCTAACGAATAAACTTATCTAAAAGAGTATATACTTTTTCATACATCGCATAACTTATAATGATCACTAGAGAAAAAATAAAGTTTCAATACACATTCATTTTTAAAAATCGAATCTTTTGGAAAAATTAAAATACAATATACAGTTGTTTGGAGCAGCGTAAAAACTGCTAGTATAATCTAGTAGATGTCGTTGGATAAATATTTCCAGATTTCGTCGTCTTACACATACTCAACCTTCACGGAGAGAACTCTAGCGCTACGGTAGTATAAGCCTCCACGTACTATATTGGTGTACACCAGCGCATACTACAGTAGGCTCGTAATATACTACATTTGCTCGGGACCATACTAATTTGGTATGGCTCCCGAGCAAACATAGTATGCGCTGGTGTATACCAATATAGTACGTGGAGGCTTATACTACCGTAGCGCCAGAGTTCTCTCCGTGTTGAAGGAGAAGATTTTGAAAATACTCGGAATTGTATAGTCATTAAGGCAATAATGAAACTTGTAATTTGATGATATTTCAAGCGTTAATTTCTTCTCTAAATTATTGGAACTCATTTCTTGAGATTAACTATAACACGAAGATGTTATTTTTATTTTGACCTGCCAATCTCACTGCTCGGTAATTAAGAAGTTGATAGATTCTAGCAGAATTGATAGTCCATACGTATAAAAAGAAGTAGAGACCAAATACATATACGAACGATAACGCGAATCTTTTTACGATTGTAGAACTAGGAATAAAGAAACCTTGGACAGCCTGCGCCAGCTACAAAAAATCACGACAACCCCGTGTTCCTAATCAGCAATAATCCTGCAGGACATATCATAAAGAGCGGTTCTATTGAAAAAGGCCGTTCCAAATGGAAATAGACCGTTTCTGAATTATTGAATTACTTAAAAGTTAAGAAAAATAAGGAAAACTATAAAAAAAAACTGATAAAGCAGGCATGTAATATATTTATAATGTACGTAAGTAAATGAATACTAGGTGAGTATCGTCAAAAAGTCCTTGTACAGAAATTTTTTTAAGATCGTTCAAGGTTCAACATTTGTGGTAAAACACTACTAACTCTGGCTGATGCTGTAAATAAAAGGATGTATTTTTTTGTCATCAGTGATATGTAAATACTTATAAAATACATTCCAGTTGAAGCTACCAAAACGATCTAATCGATTTTATTAAAGTATGTCTACTAGGGTAAGTTCAGTTGCAACAGCGATACCCAATGGCCGATGATACCTAACAAGTTTCTCAAAGCATTTACAGACTGTAAGTGTCAATTGAATAATTTCCATAATCTTGATTATTTTTCTGTACTGACTTGAGTTGCATCAGTTACTCTAGATAATACATTTTTTAGTACATCTTAGCATGTTCCTCTAGTACACATATTTTTTAAATATCGTCAACAGACCTATAGCTTCTCTGCATTCTGGTTCTGCTGCTCCGAGAAAATGGAGCTCTTCTATATACAGCCTATAGGCCTTTATGCAAAATGAGTTTTCGTATTATACACATTTTTTCGATTAAAACATAATTCACGGATTCATTACATCGAATGGACGGTAAGAAAAAAGAAAAAAGCTTAACTAGGTTTTGTCACCAACATCGATCTGTTGATTAAAGAATTTTCTATGACCAGCCAGTATTACGTATTGAAAATTCAATAAAGACTATTTCGTTGCAAAATTATTAAAATTGAATCTGCAGTAACAATGTCAACGACTAACCTCGCTGAAAACGTATTAGCTGATAATATTATTTTCTTAGTACGCTGACTAATGTGAACATCATCAGCTCTCCGATATGATCTGGTTCGCTTGACAGATTGTATTACTTACTAGGGTGATCCTTAGCATTCCTGCTCAAATAAAAGTTTATTAAAGCTTTGCCTAGCGATACTTTTAAAAGATTGTAGAAGCTAAGTGATCTTTTAATCTTTTTTCTCGAAACCTAGTGTCACTTGGTGTTGTAATCTGAGACGTTTTCTTATTTCGGAGAATGATTTACACAAGTGTTTTAAATTTTTCAATTAAAACGCAATTGTCAAAAGATATTCCCAATTATTTTGACAGATTAATCAGTACGCATCGTTAAAAAAATCATTTGTCTTTTTTCGCTTACTCAAAGCGAGATTCAAAGTATAACTTCTCCCCACAGCGCCGAGATAGTACCTTTTCCCACTTCGCCGGGATAGTACCTTTTCCCGGTTTGCCGAGATAGTACATTTTTCCCGCAGTGCTGAGATAGTACCTTCTTCTTCCGAGCGCCGAGATAGTGCCTTTCTCAGCGCTCTAAACGAGATAGTACCTTCTTCAGCCCAAATTTGAGATAGTACCTTGTTCCTCCCAGGCGACGATAATTATGTAACTATGAAATTGTTAAAAAATCTCGTAGAATTTCATATTTTTGGAAGATTCTGATTTATATTTTGCACTTCCTTCATTGCAATAAGTAATCATGAAAAATCTAGCTGTTTAAGTTCAAGGAAAAAATTATTATCAAGACTGCGTGCAGTTTGTAGTGCCCCATTTGCGTCGTGTGTAGTAGACAAATGGAAAAATGCAGTTTTTAAATTAATGTACACACTTAATTCATCCGTAACATTGTAATTTGACGACAAAATCAAAGACAAATAAACAGTTGTGGTAGAAAAGGTAAATTTTCTTATTTTTTAATTGCACCCAGTCGGATTGGTCAGTCTTTGAAATCCCTCGAAATATGCCCTGCAGCCCCATAACGCTTTCACCATCGCCACCTACTCATACGCACATCGGACGATAGCCTTATATTAATATATATAAGCCTTCATCCCCCCGACATTAACAAAAAGACCACGTCACCGGCTGCAACACAATCCAATCGTCCAGAGCGCACGACGACTACAAAAACAAACAAAAAATAGGACGCCTGCTACCCTTTCATAAACCAGAAACCGCCCCCCAACGCAGGCTGCATGCACGAACAAGGCATCACCCGCGCGCAGACGACACGGAAAAAAAAAAGGGCAAAAGTCCAAGGGGGGAGGGGGAGACGCACCGGGCACGTATCTCTCCCCGACCTCGAGCGCTCGGGCGATTATTACAACATGAATAATAAATCGCCCAGGCGAGTCTGCCATTACCCGCAGCCTCGGAAAGATAGAACGTCGGGAGAGGGTGCGGTGGTGCTCCACATCGCTCGCGCATGTATACGCCCGGAGCCGAGAGAGAGAGAAAGAGAGAGCGAGCGCCGATGGGCTGGGAATGTAGTCTGCCAGCTAGCCGCGGCGTTGCCCGGGATACCACCCACAATCTCTCTCTCTCTCTCGGTCTTCCCACGTACTGCACGCACACACACGTAAACGGAAGAGCGCGGCAGAGGCTCCGTCTCCCTCTCCCTCCGAGCACCAGCCCGGGAGCGAATTCAGCCAGAGCGAGGCGATCAATACCCGAGAGCGGCCCGAGACCGCACGCCCCGGGAGAGGAGACCAGCTCTCGCGCAGCTACCTCCCCCGCTTTCGTTGTCTGCCGTCTCGCTTGCCCCTATCGCCGGGTCTTATCGCGTTGGCTCCTCTCCGCCTTGGATTCCCGGTACTATCGTTCTCAAATTTTTTCTTCACCTTCGACTTTTGGACTATCAAATCGGTGGACTGGCGTCGGTGGTGAGGTGTTCAATCGATGTACGATGAAAAAATGTATCGAGGACCGCGATACGAAAAGAGATTTGAATTCGCACCGTCCGCTTATCAGTATTCGATCGTCTTTTTCACCTCGACCCCGAAGACGTGATTTTATCTGGTGGCCTGAGATATGAATAATCCCATCTACCTACGTCCTTTCCCAAAACTCGGGTAGCCAACTCACTCGAATCCCTCGCCTCTTTGCAGTGCGGAAACTCTCACACGTACCTAGTAGTACAGTATTGTGCTGCCTTATAGGGCTTCGCAAGAGTCAAGAGTAATCTTGGTATTGTATCGCACTGTCTTGGATTCCAAGACGACATTCAATACAGTATGATGTGGGTCATACTTCCAAGACAATATAAATACAATCCTTTGAAGGATATTGTCTAATGTACGTGGACATGTGAGTTCAAACAAAATTATCTTCATTGATCAACTATGTTTTTACTATCGCATGAAATTCCGTCGTTGACGGGGAGACGGAGAATTATCTCGCACAGTTTCAAGTATGGACACCGCGGATTTTTGGTCCAAGTTTTGAGGAACTCTTTGACCACGAATTCATACGAACCAAGCCTTCATAATTTCATACCTTTCAACGATCATCAATTCAACCTTCGTACATGATCATACGTAGCCTCGGCGGCGACGTTCGTGGAAACCGTTCCAACGCCCTACCGAGAACCCGTCCGTTCGTCCGGCGTACGTTACTCCCACACCTATACGTATATGTATACACGAACAGAGGAGAGGAGGCAGGAAAGGAGGGAATACAGCTCAGCGCTGCCGGATCCGTAGGGCCTTGGACGGGCGCCATCATCGCCGGGCGATCTCTCCGAGAACACACACAGCACCGCACGGACAGTATGTACACCAGAGAGGGAGGGGGCGGGGAGATGGAGAGAGAGAGAGAGCAGGGGCGGACGCTCTGGAAACTCCGCCGACGGCGACGCGCTGCTGCGGATACGGGGGATAAGGGGGAACGAACGCCAGAGGACGGACCGACGGAGATTGCGCCCAGCTACGCGGGATGGGATGCGAGGGGAGCGTGGGCGCGCGCGAGCCTAATGGATGCAGCTGAAACGATGGCGGCCGGGCGGGGGCGGGGGGAGCCGGAGGATGCGGGCCTTTTTGCTCCTGCGCCGGATAGGACTCGGCCGCACCTTCCCTTTCTTTTTTCTTGTTCGGCCTCTTTTTCTTCGTTTTATAGTTCATGCCGGGGGGCTGGGGTGTAATTATGAGAGCGTGAGTCGAGGATTCATCGCTGGAGCTGGCTTTTCATCCGCGGTATGGTGGATTCAAAGAAAGCGTTGTCCGAATTTCAACCGAGGATTCATTACGTTGTGAATGATTGTATTGGACACAATTTGACGTTTGTCAAAGATACCAGATTGATGGGTCGGGTGGCTGGAGGTTTTTTTGTTCGCTGTGCGATTGGTTGAGACCGATCGAATAGCTTGGTCGGCGGATAAATTAAAAAAAATAAGATTAGGGAAAGTTGAAAAAAAAAGTAATTTTAATTCATAGGTTGATTTAAAATTGAGACTATGCACTTTCAAAGTATGATTAATCAAAGTTCGGGAGTTGGCACGCGAAGCTTTGAAAAAGATTACATCTTATCGTATCAAAGTTTTTTTTCAACCTGACAATAGTAACATGATCAATTTTCAAATTTCCAGTTTGAATACAGATCTTTATCTGCACCTTTATCAACCTACAAATTCAAGAAGCACCTTTTTACCCCTAAACCGACGATTTCACGGTTGTGTTTTTCCAAAATGTACTATTTTGATGCTATGTATATGTAAGTTAATCAAACGGTATACATGTATATCGATGCCAGCGGCATTGTAGAAACGATCGTCCGAACAAGCGCGCACGTGTGTAAAACCGAGTCTCGTAAATTTTTGAAGACCAGGAGACGCGTGCCACACACAGGAGGTGGAGAGCAAAGGGGTTCTGGAAATTATCAATGGGAGCAGCTATAATTCGTCGACCACTGTTCCCGATGGGCCGTAATGGCCGCACGGGCTCGCGTTCGTTATCCTAAATTCCGGCGGATCACGCGATTTCCTCGTATAGAGCTTTCCCGTGTCCAAGACGCAGTAGGAGGAGCCCCCCCGATCGGTTATTATTTTTGTCGGAAATCGAATTTGACGAAAAACGTTCACCCTTCCTCCTTCCTTTGCCTCGCGAGCTAATTGCCAACTCGGCAACGACCCCCTCCGATGGCCATTTTTTATTCTTCCAAATCGACCGCGCGGCGATTACCGCCGATGTGGTCGCGAAATTCCTCCCCGCCTAAGCGGGAAACGGGCCGTGACGCGTCGGGGCGATCCAACGAAATCGCGCTCGCTCGTTATTATTCAGAGAGCGCCGAGCCGTGCGATTATCGCAAAAAAAAAAAAAAAAAAAAAAAAAAAAAAAAAAAAAAAAAAAAAAAAAAAAAAAAAAAAAAAAAAAAAAAAAAAAAAAAGTCCCCACGTGCGTATAAGTACATGCAAATTTGGTATATTCCAGTCTCGCGCGGCCGAAAATCAGAGGTTGCGCAACTCCGCTCGAGAAAGCTGTGGGGGGGCAGCGACAAAAGACGGCACTCAGGGGACAACAACAACATTGCCTCATCCTGCCCTTCCCCCGCGGATCCCATCAGCAGCAGCAGCAGCAGCAGCAGCCCCAGATAGTTGGGTGTACACCCACGCGCACGCACACGCGTACCAGAGAGGAGCATCAGGAGGAGGACTCTCCCAAGGCCCCGGGAGAGTACATGTATATCTCTCGGCTCTTGTCTGACTCCGGCGTGCGCGCAGCCTTGCGGAACGATGGTCCCTCTTTTCTCTGTTCTCTTCTGCAGTGTGCTGCTGCCCGTGTGTGTATAGGCCGAGAGAACAAAACAGGTGCGCGCACCGCACAGTCCGCGGCATTGTTTTAAAGCCCAACTGGAGGCTAAATGCGAGTATCTGTATATACTCTGAGAGACTCATAATATACATATATACAACAGAGCAGACCAGTTCCCACGCGCGTGGATAGATATATACGCGCTGTTTACGTGTGTATATTACGTACACGTGTGGGTGTACGCACGTGTACGCGAACGCGATTATGAGAGAGAGAAGAGCGTACCGGTTTTCGCGATTACTGCCAGCTAGACATACGACAGCAACGACGACGACGTGTATAATCTTATCTGCCTGCATGAGCTGCTGTGACACTATGTACCGTGAATATTAAAAAAGTGGAAAAAGATAGAGACGGGTATGGGTGATGCGCGTCTGGTCGGCTGAGTGGGTTTATCCATATGTCTGATATTTCTTGACCCTTTCCGGGGATGGGATGGTATTGTTTGTTTTTTTTTAATGTTGGCTGATTAGGCTCGTAACAGCTGGGGATTATTGTATACGATTTTTACGTAAAAGTGCCTCATACTTTTAACAGAGCTTAAAGTTTGATCGTACGTAAATCGTCTGTTTTCGATCCTTGATACGAGGGAGGTTGAAGTATTTTGTATCACGCGTGGAAGCGAATTTGTATGTTGTGGAAAGAAATCGATGCTCCATGAAGTGGTGAAAACAAAAGTTGTAGATTACTTTAGTGTGCCTTTTCGTATCATATGTTGCGTTAAAAGTTTCAATACAAAGTGCTCTCATACCATGCCAAATTGTACGAAACAGCGAAAAAATTATCGTTTTGCAACAGTGTCGAGTACAAAGTTGTAAAATATTTTTTGTATCGTACATTTTTTCACACAATGTCATACATACGCTCGAAAATTGTTGATAATTGTATTACACTCATAAATTTGATGATAAATGAACAAACGTATCAGTATGGTACAAACGCACGATTTTTCATGTATTAATTGATGACGATAATATGTTTTTTTTTTCAGCTCAATTTTCCTTCTTAACTTGAAACTGTTAAAGTACTTATCTCGCTTTAGCTTAATGTGTCTTTCAAACATAAAACAGTTTTTTCTTTATTATTACCTATAAATTTTGATTGTCATCGATTTATTCGTTCTGCGATTGGTCGAGATCGGTCAAGGGCGCGTAAATTTGAAAATGAGATTTAAAAAACAGTTTACGTTTTCGCGTTGAATAAAAATCGTAACTATGTATTGAATTTTTGTCTTACAAAATCGAGAAATTAAATATTTTCTATTAACTGTGAGGGGTTGGTGCGCGAAGCGGAGCCCCTAGTAGATCCTTAAAATGACTGTAATAGTAACGGTGATCATCCGTCTGACAATTTTAGAGTATTACTACTGATTTGTCAATTATTAAACGTTAAAAATATCATGCTCCCCACTGACTCTCGATCAAATCGAATTCCCAAACCTCAACCTCACGCGTCGAAGAACATTTCCACAACGAAACCCTCGGATCACCATCTCGATTACGAAAAAGCTCACCCAGCGAATCCCACACAGGCGCGAGAAGCCAAACTCAGCGAGAGCAACAGTATAAGCCGCTCTCGTCTAATCACTTGAGGAAGTGAATCGGGAGGGACGGCCTTGACAACGGAGAGCCTCTACAGCAGAGAAGACGAACCTCTGCTGCAACGAGTGTGTGCATATCGCGGTGTCCTCGGCGTCTCAAATTATAGGCCGCGCGTCAGAAGAAACGAGCGAGCGAGAAAAAAAAAAGAAGCAGCCAACTCATGCATACGCGCGAGCGCGTGTACAACTGCAAAAGATGAGCCGCTCTCCTTATACCAATAACACTGCACGCGTGGGGGGCTCATGTACACACAACTGCACGCTGAAATCCGAAGATCCGCGGGGAGGGCAGCGAAAACGAGAGCCGGCTCGCGTGACTCCCGGGAGCTGCTGCCTTCTTCTTCACCTGTTTTTTTTTTCTTTTTTCCTACCACACCTCGGATCGGATGCACCGGATTGTAAAATTAGAGCCGCGTACGAAAATATACCCCCGCGTTTATTTTTAGGAGCTATCAATCGACAGATATATCCTCTCTCACGAAACAAAAAAAAAAAAAAAAAAAGAAAAAAAAAATACCCCGGCGTTTATTTTAGGAAGAAAAAAAAAAAAAAAAAAAAACAAAAAAAAAAAAAAAAAAAAAAAAAAAAAAAAAAACCAAGTTCGTCGTGCGACTCGCGATGCGCGAGTGCGTATCATTCGCTTCGAGCCTTTTTATCGTTTGTTCTCCGTACGAAAACCTCCTGTGTATACATGGGCCGGACGAAAATCCGAACCTCGGCGAACGGCGAAAAAATGTCATTGACGCAATCCGGACGCGTAAGATAACACCTCGGGCCGCTTGGTTCCCAAAATGCATCGGCTCGAAATTCGCGGACCCAGCGCTTCCCACGTGCACGCCTGTTATACTTGTATGCAACTTGTATCGCGTACGCACGCGCAGAGAGAGAACGGACCTACATACCTATTGTACGGGCACACATATTTATGCACATCACACGAGCAGAGCGGCTCCTCTTCTTCTTCTTCTCGCGAACTATGTGCCGCGGTGGCAGTAGCTTGGCTCATTAGCGACATTCCGCGACCGCTTGTGTGCTGTACCGGCCACTGCTGTATAGGCATTGCACAGCGAACGGGCTGACTCATCGAGTGTAGTAGCGCATGTGTCTGTTCTTTGCCTTCGCTCTTCTTCTTCTCATCCTCGTCTTTTTCTTCTTCGACCGCTGCCACGGTGCGATTCTTCTTCTCCTCGGCGTGGCAATTGTGATGACGCTAACGCGTTGCCCGTTCGGATTTCGATCCTCGTCATTGCTATTATTCCTCTGCCGCCTGTACTTACCTGCGCTATTATTCTTCTTATTCCTTTTGTATTGAGATCCACGGACTTTTTTCTCCTCTCGAGTTCGTAATTTTTTTTTTCTCTAGCGCGAGTACAGTGAGTGGTAAAATGTGAGGCTACAGATGAATATAGGATTAGATGGCTTTTTTTCTTTTATCTGATTTCATAAAATTATTCATTAATGTTGACAAAACGCGCAAAGTCTGTCTTTAGAAGTTTATTTGGATCAAAACACACGTACCCTGAATTTAGGTTTATTTTTGGTTACTTTGACTAAGGCTAGCAGATTTTTAAGTCCTAAGATGGAAAATAGATGGATTTTTATCAATTGAATATTGTGAACTCGACAAGGCTTAAAACGATAGCACTTACATCTCTCAATTATTTAATACACCTTATTGAAAGAACATTTGAACTTGATGTATAAATAAAAAGTAAGAATAGTTTTTCATGCAATAATCGAAAGCTGACTCAATTGAATCTTTGCTTATGTCAAAAAGTCAATCTTCAGACATACCCTAACTTCAAGAATATAAACTTGAAGGTCGATAAAGCCGTGATGAAATAATTTTTCCCCATGACTACCATAAATAAACATCGGAAAATAATTTCTTGTTGGACTTAAATGACTCTAATATCACATTTTTAAAATATGCCATTGATGTTGACATTAGAAAATTCGGGATTTCAGCTTGCATAAGCAGAAATGCTATTTTTTTGACACCCAGCTTATGCTTGTCAAAACAGTTTTCTCCATTCTACATTACTCTCCATCTTTGTATCTGAGAATATAAAAAAAAGTATCCAAACGTTCTTGGGCATACATGCAACTCTAAGATTCATGGTTTGCTATGCAGTGTTAGAAAATATATTAAGAATAGGGGTAAAAGTGGGTATTATTGCGGTTTTTTTTTAAAGGATAGCTTTAAAGGTCTACCGTAGAAAAAAAGGTTGTCTAATCGCTGTAATTCTTTTTTAAAATCAAAGTCTGGTCTAAAAACTACTGAAATTTATTTTTATGAAGGTGTCAACTCCTG
>JAPYYV010012260.1:0-10382 GCA_030522625.1 Copidosoma aretas | reverse complement strand
CAGAGTTTGGCGAAAATTTGTCTTTCGGGTGACGTCGGCCATCTTCGGCTATTGTTAAAACTCGGGGGGGCAGCGGGGGGCCAAATATATAAGACTCGAAAAAATTTTAAGTCCTTGCGGGGAGGCTGTAGGGGGGGCTCTCAAAAATAAATTACATGATTTTTACGTGAAAACACGGAGAAAACAAATTTATATTGTTAGGTAAATAAGCTATAACCTAACGAAAATGGGGGTCGAGGGGCGACGTGGGGGGGCGTGGGGCACTTTGGCATCATACCTGGATCTGACGTATGATCTAAGATTTCTATAAATAATTGCCGGGAGTAGGGTAACTGTTGTTCAGTACGTCTCCTAATCTTCCGCAGCTGTAAATTAGATTAAATGATTTGTTCATCTTTCTTGATCAAGTGGGCTGAAACCATTTACGATTAAGATTCCAAACAAACATTGAAAAAACAATATTTTGAATGTAATAAATTTGAATACAATAGATAAAATGTTATGCAGCATTACATATTTAATCATAATAGTTGGAAGCCATTAAAGACTTGATCATATTATAATTTAAAAATGGTGTCATTCAGAAATTGACATATTGATTTAGAGCATGACGAGAAAAGGTTATTAAAACAGTTGAAAATCTATCTAATGATACCTTTGGTCATTGCGTAAGCTAATGATACCTGTACTAGGTAAAGCTGAACCAAAGCTATATCAATTAAAAAATGATTGCCATATCACGTATCACCAATTATATGTTTAATCAATTGAAAAAGAAATAACAAATTACCAGTAAAAATCTTACAAATATAAACGATTTTTATTGCTTATGTTCAAACAGCTGTAAATTTTGATAAAATATTTTTTTCAACGAATAGGGCTTGTCTCCAGCTTGAATTATGATAGAATCGAAATATTGTAACTGTACGATCATATTCTGTATAACTATATAATACGTACACCTCCAAGTGAATTAATCGTTCAAATAATTTACTTGTTGTATATTGCAATTTTACTTTTCGTAAACCATTCAAAGAATTACTTTTTTAAACATTTGTACATTTTTTTTCTATAATTGTTTATAATTCTTAACAATTGGATCCATACTAATGGTCTTCTGTTGGATACATACTAATGAGGTGTATATATATAATATATTTTTGTTTATATTCTAAGTAATCTGAAGTGTAAACGACACGATTATTAAGTTGTTCATAAATTTTAATTGATTAAAGTTCGCATATAATACAATAAAAAATAATTATTTTTACCCTGAATTTGTTGTTCCATGATTCTAAATATATTTTTCAGCGAGGAGAGGATTTATAAAAATACTTTATTGGTTATATTACCAGCCAATAACTTCAACCATTATTTTTACCAATCACTTAAATAAGGTCATTTTAAAATACAGTAACCCAGATATAGATTTATAAATTTTTTGAAAACATTTACATATATCTTCATGACTGTTAAAAGAAAAATTGAGTTATTTAATTTTGAGGGAATAAATCACCAAAAAAAAACATAAATAATGCAAATATTGAGATTTTAAACAGTTAAATATCGACGGTTTACTAAAGGAATCATTTTCCTGCTCTATGAGCGTGCGCCATACCATTTAACATGTAAATCATGCGCTGGTAATGATACCTTTAGTCAGCATGGTATTATCCCAAGTCACCTAGGCCTTTTCCTTTTAAATACGGATCTAAATTCATACAACAAAAATATTAAACGTTTAAATAAATAATTTTTGACTGTTTACTAAAGGAATTTATTCCCCATGCAGTAAGTGTGCGGCTCAAAACTGATAATACCAGCTGATCTTGGCAAATGTAATCATTGAAGAATATATTTGTTTATGTGCTTGTTTATACAATATTGAAAGATTTATACTTCTCTATAACTGTATAGTGCTGTAATTATAAATATAAAGGAGGAATATAAATAATTTTCCTATAACTATATAAATATATGTATTTTTATCAGATTAAAAAAAATTATGGAAACAAAAAATGAAAAGATAGGAGAATATGAGTATAGATCGTGCCCCAAAACGTTCGTCAAAATAAGTCTCCTCCTTTCTCATCATTTAATTCATTCAAAGAAAAAGCCGCACAAGTGCTGTGTTTGTAGTAAAGAGTTTTCACAAAAACGTAATTTAACCGTACATCTTAAATCACATGTAAAAATTCGAAACTTTGAGTGTACTGTTTGTGAAAAAACGTTTATTCGTCTCATCTAAAAACACGTTGTAAAATACATACAAATGATACGAAATTTGATGGTGAAGTTTGCGATAAGAAATTATTGCGGAAAAGTCACTTGAAAACACATAAAATTACTCATGACAATAACCTTCAATATAAATGTGAAATATGTGATAAATTTTGTAATCATATAAAGTACTTATATACTCATAAACGTATACATACGAATGATACACAATATACATGTGGTATATGCTTAAAATATTTTGTGGATAAAAGTAATTTTAACAGACACATTAAACGTTGTAAATAAAATAATTTATTATTGTTTGATGCCCAAATATGTTTCGTACATGAATACAATTTGATGTTTGATATAATAAAGAGTTTTTATTTGATTATGATTTTCATACTACATTGTTTGATTTTCTAATGATTGTTTTTTAATTATTATTTCAAAAAAGAAAATTGAAAAAAAAAATTAATACCATGAATGTTTTTTGATACAATTTTATTCTGAGATAAAAAATAAAATAGATATTTTTACACTACGATGATTCGTCGTCGTGTTTATTCTGTAAAACAATGATATGTTAGAAGAGTTGTTCAATCGTTGATAAATTAAAAAAAAAATTGTATTATTCTCAAAATATACCTGAATAAGAAAAATTTCAGATCCTCGTAGGAGATCCTCCATTTCAATCGGAGTACGGTCTGATATTTTAATTTGATCTAAATTTCTTACTTTTATTATGTAGCTTATTTCTGTTAAAGATAAAAATGATTAATATATTAATTAGTATAAGCAGAAGAATTCACAAAAATATTTTTACCTCTTGTTGATATAACCATTTTTCGATTAGATTCAAAATCTATGACGCTTTCTGTTCGTGTTAGTAGTAAAATATCTATTTTTGTTTGACTGTTCGTTATTGCACTATAATATTTATTTTCGTTATTAGGATTTCAAGAAATAAATTGACTGAATAGTTATCCAATGAGCTCTAGAAATTTTTTTTTTGTGGTATATTTTACTTTAATTTTAATTATTTTAAAGTAATATTTCACGTAAATAGCTAATATACTTACTGACAACACCGGTTGTCGTCATAATATCATCAAAATCAATATTTTTTACTGCCAATTTTTTGCACTTAAATTCTCCAAAGGATGTAATTATTGAATATGATTGTAAATTAATTTCAAAATTCGTAGTACCCTTTGTGTAGCTTTTATATTTCATAACTGTTGCGTTACAAATCAAAATTTTCTTTAATATTACAATAATAATTTCAACTAAAGTATAATAATACATTTTTTTTAATCACAACTTTAAAACTATAACTAGAAATATACTCACTTAGTTGAGTTTTATCTACTTTGAAAATATATGAATATTTTCATTGCAAATATTACATTGAATTTTAGCACCGTCGTTATTATTAAATAAAATTTTTTTAATTTTGAGATCAGTATTTTTTTCTTTGTTTGTAAAAGTTTTTTCTTCAACGGTTTCTTTAACATAAGCTACTAGATCACTGAAAAGGAAATAATTTTATATTATACTTAAAAATTAAAGAAGTAAGCAAATTTTGTACTTACGCAAATTTATCGCCAATTTGTATTTTGTTCTCAAAGATTCCGTTATTGTGAATGGAATTCCTCTTTTCTTTTTCAACACTTCAGAATCTGTATTAAAATCACCTTTTCTGTTTGCCATTTTAAATAAAATTTACAATACTATTGATATAAGCTAAAATACTATATAAATAAACTTATACAAACTAATACCAGAAAAGTTAGGAAAATATTTGTGCTTCTATGTCAAAAACAAAGTCAATTTTCAGCAAACTTCAAAATGGTGAAAAATCGACGATGGCACCTTTAGTCAGGCTGATAAAATAATTTCTTAAGTTAAATTTGAAGACTACTGTCATTGTTTTGATTAATATCAATGTTAAAATTTAGCATTTCTTATTAGAATTTACTTCTACTTATACGTATACATAACTACTTACAAAAATAATTTATCAACTAAAAAAAAATAACAACTGCGCTTACAATTTGGGTTTGTTATGGGGGATTGGCACACATAGCGTACATACATTGGCCAGCGTTCAGCGATCAAAAATTAATTCTGTAGGTATATATACGATTGGTAATATCACAGCAAGTCGCACAGTGGGGCCAAATCCGAAAATGCTGGCCAAAAGTAAAAAAAAAATGTACGAGTGGATTTTTTTTTTGTGAAGTTGGCTCAAGTGATACCCACAGAGGCCAAAACCGTGTACGATAGCATCCATTTCCTCTAATCTCGTTCGAAATCTCAGCTAGAACGTGATCTTTGTCCGTGCAGTATGTTACAGTAACCTATTCAGAAATCACATGATTTTGTTACAAACCACGTGTAACCATGAAGAAAAAACAAATGGAGAGGAAATAAAGTGGAATCAACTTGTAAGGGTAAGTCGATTAGTACAAAAAGTCTAGATTACTGATTATAAATAGAAAAAAAATTTTATACAAGGACTTCTACCTCCAATTTAATACATCGTAAAAACAAAAAAAATACAGTATTTAAGAGAAAAGTTACCTTTTCCCATCGATTCCCGCGATCTAACCAATAAGAAGTTGTAGATAAATGTATTATCTATCAAGTGACTCTTAATTTAGCTGCTACAAGCATCTACTTGATGATTTATGTATTTTTTTGTTTTTATAGTTTGTTTTTGTGGATTTGAGCGGAAACTACATATGATTTTGGTTGATAATGATTGTGGATTAAAGTACGAAATAGGTAGGAAAAAAGAATCAGCTGGAGAGAAATAAACAGAAAGACAATAGTAAATGGAGTAAATAGAGAAAATACGATTGTGTGAGGGTGAGAGAGAAGGGGAGAGAGAGATAAAGGTGCGTTCACAAATGCGCGCGAAGGGAGTGTAAAGTTTAAAATCTTACAATTCTAAGTTGTTATGAATGAGATTTATTAAAAATGTTGTATTTTCTTGTTCTCTTGTTTATTTATTTTTTCAGTCACTACAAGTTTATCGTCGTTTTCATCTCAGAAACCACCTATTTCCAACCACGTGTAATCATTAACAAGAAACAGAAGACAATGGAATCTACTTCTACAAGTAAGCACATTTCTGGAAAAATTTACTTAATACTTGCTCACATTAATTAATAACTTTAAAGGTGTGCAAACTATTATTATTATTTTTTTTTTTAAGAAGTTTTTAAATATTTAGATTATTTAGTTTATCACTTCAAGTATTGAAATTTTAATCTTTCCCAAAATTTATTTTAAAAATTACGTATAGATTTAAAATGATAAAGTAATATTAATATCTGGTAATATAAACATAAAAACAAAACAATTTTTAAATTCCACTGCTTAGCCGGAGGATGATTTCACTAGATTGCAGTGTTTTAAGTTTTTAAAAAACTTTTTACGAGCTGACATTACGGAAATACTGTTGAAAACTGAGGAATTCATATCAAGTAGACAAAAATCGCAATATTATTTATCTACTGATGACAAAGTTTATCAAAACTAGTTTATAAAATAAGAGAGAAATGGATTGAAAGTAGCAGGGTTGAAGAAAGATTTTTAGTGAAAAATAAAAATTGTCTGGAGAAATATGTGGAATTACAGAAACAGCATGAACGTGTAAAATTAACTACTGAAAAGACTAGTGGACCATCATTACATTTCTCAGATTCTTCTGAAAGGACTAAGAGGAAAGACAGATGCTGCTAAGATAATCCAGGACATAATAGAAGGGAGTCCTAAGAAAGCCTTATAATATCGAAAATCTTTGGATTCAATAAATACAAGCTCAGTCTTTTCAGCTAATGAAGTTTTGTCATTATTTGTTAAAATGGGTTTATCCCGGAATAAATACCAGCAATTACGGAATGCTTGTTTGCAAAAAAAAATCTAAGCTCATTCCTTCATACAAAGAGGTGAGAAAAGCAAAAAAAAATGTCATCCAGCTGAAGGTATAGTCATAGAAGAAAACGAAGCACCAGTTAAGTTACAAGCTCTGCTAGACGATACTGTATCTCGTATTGTGCTTTATCAGATTGAAGTGTTAAAATCCTTATCTAAAGAAATATTAAGCAATCTAACTTCGATCGGTAAGTGGGGCTGCGATGGTAGTTCAGGGCACAGCGAATACAAACAAAAATTTAACAATAAGGCCTTTAGTGATGCTAGTATTTTTTTCACATCATTCGTGCCGTTGCAGCTTGTCTACGTAGATCTAGTAACTAATAACACTACAGTAGTTTGGAAAAAGCCAAGGCCTTCCTCACCACGATTTTGCAGGCCCATTGCACTTCAATATGAATAAGAGTCTGTTGATTTAACAAAAAAAGTAGTGAATAATGTTAAAGGACAAATAAATAAATTAACCCCATTTGAAGATGTTGTAGATGGAAAGCAATGTGTTGTTAGCTACAAACTATGTTTAACAATGTTTGACAACAAGGTATGCAATGCATTGACGGAGGCAGCGTCTGCAATGCGTTGTTACCTATGTCGCAGCACATCAAAAGATTTTAACGGCATAGACAAAATTTTGAAGCAGCCGATTATTGTAGATCATTTGAAATTCGGTCTATCTACTTTGCATTGTTGGACTCGGTGCTTCAAATTTTTGTTACTATTATCGTATAAATTTGATATTTGTAAATGGCAGGCTCGTACAAAAGATGGAAAAAAATCTGTCAATAAAAGAAAAGAACACATTTAAATCGGATTTAAAAAATCATTAGAGTTAAACGTGGATAAATCGAAAACCGGAAGTAGAACCACAAATGACGGAAACACCGCTTAACGTTTTTTTGAGGAATACCAGAAGTCTTCTGCCAACTGGAGTCGATGCAGATATAATACATCATTTTTTTAACACACTGCAAACAATATCATGTGGTTATGCTATTTCTACAGATAGTTTTCGGCAGTATGCATTGAAATCAGCAAAACATATCGTTTGCATGTATCCTTGGTACAACATGCCCACGTTGATTCACAAACTTTTGATCCATGGCCCAGAAATAATAGATAGTTCTCTACTTCATATTGGTCAAATGTCGGAAGATGCGCAAGAGTCGTGTAATAAGTTCATAAAAACTTACAGAAAAGATTTTCCAAGACAAAATTTTCGAATGAAAACAATGGAAGACGTATTCCTTAGATTTTTTATTGCATCTGACCCGTATATTTCTAGTTGCCGAAAACTGTCCGCTCAACCACTGAAATCGTTATCTCCAGAAGTTCTCTCATTATTATCATCTCCAAATGAAACAAAAAATAACGATGAAGAAGTTATTGAGAGTAGTAGCGCGTCTGAGCTAAGCACAGATGCTACAGAATCTGATGATGAAGATGATAATTTTTTACTGTAGTACAACTGCTTTTTGTAAGATTATAATAACTATTCACATATAAATAAAAAAAATTCTTTTGTCTTTCTGACCTACATGACTCAAAAGTGGTTATTAAGGGATGAAGTGGTAATCTACTTCGAAACTTGAAATCAAATTTATTATCAGCGACCTAAAAAACTATGAAAATGACAATAATTATGATCATTTGCTGATGCGTATGATATTTCACATAAAGGGTAGTTGATAAGGGATAACGGGTTTGACAGTTTAAAATTTTAACACAAAATTTGTAGTCAGCGACCTCAAAAAACCTTGAAAATGATGTGTAATTTAAGTATGATGTGAAATATGGGGTATTTCATGCAAGGGGGTGGTGAATTAGGGATGGAGGGGGTAAAATTTAGTAAGTCTGACATAAAATTCGTAATGAGCGACCCCAAAAACCTTGGAAATGATGCGTTGCTCAAGTACGATGTGAAATATGGGGTATTTCATGCAAGTGGGTGGTGAATTAGGGGTGATGGGGGTGAAATTTAGTGAGTCTGACATTCAATTTGTAATAAGCGATCCCAAAAACCTTGAAAACGATGCGTTACTCAAGTACGATGTGAGATATGGGGTATTTTATGCAAAGAGGTGGTGAATTAGGGGTGAAGGGGGTAAAATTTTGTAAGTCTGACATTGAATTTGTAATCAGCAACCTCAAAAACCCCCGAGTAAAAAATTTCAGATTAATCACATGATTTTTTGATTTTTGGCTAGCTTTCTCGGATTCGGCCCCACTGGGCGAGGGTGTACAAGGGTTGCAAAAGTGCCCGAGGTAGGAAAAACCGGTTTTTACTTCTTTAATGGTAAAAAAAATTTTAATCGAATTTCTCAATAGTTAAATCTAATAAAACTTCAAAATGACTCTATTTTTCATTTTAAATCATCTGGTTAAAATATTTTGTTTACTTTTTATCAAAGAAATACTGAGATTTTCGTGGAAAATCACTCATACCTTAGAAACCTTTCGAGTGATTTCGATGATTTTTCTCTTAGAATCCGGCAAGTGATATACACCTCAGACATAACAAAAACTGATTAAATTTCTTTTCATCCACATAAACATGTTGACCAGATGTTACTTGACTAGAAATAGATTTACGACGTTATTCATTAGATAATTAACTAGATAACTGACTAGATGGTAGACTAGAGAATTGACTAGATATTGACCACATGGTGGACTAGATGTTTGACTAGCTGATTGAGAACAGTTTGTTCGGACCAGAAAACCGCCCGAGGTTTACCTCGCCAGTTTAAATGAAATCAAAGTATGTTGCAGAACACAAAAAAAAGACATACGTATTTTTTTAGTTGTTACGATAGTTTAAGGTGTGAAAACTACCCCGAAAGTTAACCCCCAAAAACCTATTTTCATCAATATCTCATATTCCATCCAATCTTTTTAAATGAAATAAATGAAACTTATTTCTTATATAAAATACAAGATTTTGTAGTTAATTTCGCTAAAATATTTGTATCCCCCTATTTTTCGGGGGTAAAATTGTATATTTGTAAGCATATTCATAAATACACTGGTTTACAAAAAGTCTCAATAATTAAAATAAAGTGATTTTACAATTACAGCCAGGTACCCAAATTTACATGTTTTGGAATTTTTCTTGAAAATTCGCCTCAAGAGGGTAAACTACCCCTAAAAAAAAGAATTGGAAAAAAATTTGTAAGTGTTTCGAACAAAAATTGCTGTATAGGGATTCCTGGAGTCGCTAATTACAAACCTGCTGTTAAATTTCAAAAATAGTGAACGGTGGGTCCAATATGACTGGCAAATTCTTCGGAATCGCTGAAAATTAATTTTGATCAAAATCAATATAATAATATTTTCGAAGTGGCAAATAACAAATTTCTCCCTTGATGTGAGAAATTACAAAAGGCATATTTAATATGCCTTAAAAATATTTTTTAAATTCTTCGAATCTTATAAAAATCAGAATATAGCAATGTGTAAGGTTGAACGTCACGCTTTTGCAGTTCTATGACAAAAGACTTACATCAGAGAAGATTTATGTTATGGAATATAATACAGATGATAGAATACATGACACTTAAAACTTAAAACACACAATATGACATAAAACATTATTTAAAATAATTAGTGTACATAAATTTATCCTCTTTCCATCATGTGTGTATTTAGAATTTATTTTAAAATGTGCTTTTGATTGTCTCTCTAGCTCTGCTCCTTTTACCTCAAGTGCAAGATTGTATTATTGACTCTAGCTTTGCTGCGTCATTGTTATTACGTTTCTCTTTGCTACTTTATTTAGCTTTATAAGTTAGGAATTTTTGGTTATATAATGTATTTATATTTTATAAATGTTGCTGAATGCGATATAGTTTGTATTTCTGTTACTTGAATTGTGCAGAGTGAAATATTTAAGTATGTTAGGATGGTAGTCATTCATTATAATCTAAATTTATAGCTTGATTTAAAAAAGGTACCTTTAGTGTATCCGAAAAGTCGTCGACTAAATATTAAAAAAGTCTTTCAACACCATTGCCTGTAGATACTTCCACTATTACTGGCTCACGGTTATTCCTACACTGAGAGAAGACTGGAGCGCCTACTGAACAGCAAGTGCAGACGCTATACCAAATTCAATGACTATAATTCTTCTTCTTTCTCACTCCTTGGATGTATGCATTCAATTACACAAAATAAAAGCCAAATATGGAGTGCTCATCTTAATTTATTACATTACAATCGTC
>JAPYYV010012259.1:0-11495 GCA_030522625.1 Copidosoma aretas | reverse complement strand
CGGGGGACAGCGAGTTTAATAGTATAATAATTGAATAAATTGCTGATTAAACAACAAGATAACCTAAATCCCAAGCTTTTTAACCCAGTAACCCGGGGGGCAGCAAGTTAATAACATAGTAATTAAATGAAAAAATGATTAAATAACAAGATATCCTAAATCCCAAGTTTCTTAACCCAGTAACCCGGGGCACAGCGAGTCAATGATATAAGGATTGAATAAATTATTTAAAAAATACCAAGATAACCTGAATCCCAAGCTTTTTAACCCAGTAACCTGGGGGACAGCAAGTTCAATAGTATAATAATTAAATAAATTACTGATTAAATAACAAGATAACCTAAATCCCAAGCTTCTTAACCCAGTAACCCGGGGTAGAGCGAGTTAATAACATAGTAATTAAATAAACAAATGATAAAATAACAAGATAACTTTAATCTCAAGCTTTTAAACCAAGTAACCCGGGGGACAGCAAGTTTAAAAGTATAATAATTGAATAAATTACTGATTAAATAACAACGTAAAGAAAATCCCAAGCTATTTAACTCAGTAACCCGGGGGACAGCGAGTTAATAACATAGTTATTAAATAAAGAAATGATTTAATAACAACATAACCTAAATCCCGAGCTTTCTAACCCAGAAGCCCAGGGGACAGCGAGTTTAATAGTATAATAATTAAATAAATTACTGATTCAATAACAACATAACTTAAATCCCAAGCTTCTTTACCCAGTAACCCCGGGGACAGCGAATTTATTAGTATAATAATTGAATAAATTACTGATCAAATAACAAGATAACCTAAATCCTAAGCTTTTTAACGCAGTAACCCCGGGGACAGCGAGTTAATAACATAGTAATTAAATAAGCAAATGAGAAAATAACAAGATAACCTAAATCCTAAGCTTTTGAACCAAGTAACCTGGGGGACAGCGACTTTCATAGTAAAATAATTGAATAAACTACTGATTAAATAACAACGTAAACAAAATCCCGAGCTTTTTAACTCAGTAACCCAGAAGACAGCGAGTGAATAACATAGTAATCAAATAAAGAAATGATTAAATAACAACATAACCTAAATCCCAAGCTTTTAAACCCAGTAACCCCTTTTTAACCCAGTAACCCGGGGGACAGCGAGTTAATAACATAGTAATTAAATAAACAAATGATTAAATAACAAGATAACCTAAATCCCAAGCTTCTTAACCCAGTAACTCGGGGCACAGCGAGTCAATGATATAAGGATTGAATAAATTATTTAAAAAATAACAAGATAACCTAAATCACAAGCTTTTTAACCCAGTAACCTGGGGGAAAGCGAGTTTAATAGTATAATAATTAAATAAATTACTGATTCAGTAACATCATAACTTAAATCCCAAGCTTCTTTACCCAGTAACCCGGGGGACAGCGAATTTAATAGTATAATAATTGAATAAATTACTGATTAAATAACAAGATAACCTAAATCCCAAGCTTTTTAACGCAGTAACCCGGGGGACAGCGAGTTAATAACATAGTAATTAAATAAAGAAATGATTAAATAACAACATAACCTAAATCCTAAGCTTTTAAACCCAGTAACCCGGGGGACAGCGAGTTAATAACATAGTTATTAAATAAATAAATGATTAAATAGCAAGACAACCTAAATCCCAAGCTTTTTAACCCAGTAACCCGGGACACAGCGAGTCAATGATATAAGGATTGAATAAATTATTTAAAAAATAACAAGATAACCTAAATTCCAAGCTTTTTAACCCAGTTACCCGGGGGACAGCGAGTCAATGATATGATAATCGAACGAAATACTATGACAATAACAAACTCAACTGGAATTCTAAGCTTTTAAACCTAGTCACTCGGGGAATAGCAAGTTTATAGTATTTTACTCTGGAAAAACATCCAAATTACAACGTCACTCACATCCCTAGCTATTTTTATTGAATATAATAGTAACAACTTGCTGTCTTCCCAGTTACTTGGTGAAAAAGCTTGGGATTTAGGTTATGTTTTTATTTAATCAGTAATTTATTGAATCATTATACTATTAAACTTGCTGTCCCTCAGGTGACGGGGTTAAAAATTTTGGGATTAAGATTATCTTGTTGTTTTTATATTAACTTATTTAATTATTATACCATTGACTGGCTGTCCCCCGGGTTACTGGGTTAAAAAGCTTGGGATCTAGGTTATTCTGTCATTTATTAAGTGATTTATTTAATTATTATACTATAATACTCGCTGTCCCCCGGGTTACTGGGTTAAAAAGCTTAGGATTTAGGATATCTTGTTATTTTTGTAATAATTTAATAAATTGTTACACCATTCACAGGCTGTCCCCTGAGTAACTGGGTTAAAAAGCTTGGTATTTAGGTTATCTTGTTATTTAATCATTTGTTTATTTAATTACTATATTATTAACTCGCTGTCCCCTGGGTTACTGGGTGACAAAGCTTGAGATTTAGGTTATTTTGTTATTTAATCAATAATTTATTTAATCATTGTATTATTAAACTCGCTGCCCCTGGGTTACTGGGTTAAAAAGCTTGGGATATAGGTTATGTTGATATTTGATTAATAATTTATTTAATTAATATATAATTTAACCCGCTGTCCCCGGGTTACTGGGTTAAAAAGCTTGGGATTTGGGTTATTGGGTTTTTGCTGTTTTGCCCATATAGCCGATTTGAATTCTGCGTGCTTTTGGACGCCACATTCGGGAGCACTGCCTCTCTCTCTCTCTCATGAGCATTACTTAGAAAAAAACAAAGACCTTCCGGCTATCTCCCCACTCCCGAGATGTTGGCTACAAGGTCTTAACTTGGATGCGCGGTCTATCTGTATTAGTCTGTAGTACATACATATTTGTTCGATTGGACTGATTGGAGTATTGGACAACATGTTCAATGGACTGATAGGAGTGCGTGGACCGCAGCTTGAGTTTGGAGTTTGGACACTTTGGACTGCATGCATGGATTTAAGCTCCGAAAATCTGTATCACATACCTATAATTATCAAGCGTATTAGGCGATTATGAAGTACTACAATAAATTATAAACGACGTCTAGTTGTCGAGTATAATGTATGCTAATACATTATTATCTTGTATTAATGCCGCAAAGTCAAATGATTATGTACAACATTACATATGTTGTAATACACACGCCGTGGCTTGATTCTTAAAGTGAGAAACAAGGAATTCATCAATGAGAGAGGTTTTATCATGGAACTAGCCAATAGAAATTCAATGTTTGAATGTCGCGGCTTAAGAATTAAGCCACAGCATGTGTACATACTACACCTATGTTTTTTTACCCTACCGATAATTGGTGTATTTAAATAAAAGTAGATCATTCATTTAAACACAAAAGAAATGTATGTATACAATTATACATATGCATAAGTATGTTTGCTCCAAACAGTCAAAACTATATAAGTGAAGCTCACTACCTCAGATCCTCACACTCTTACACTCTGAACTATTACTAAAACAATTATTTGTGAGAAAAACTCCAGTAAGTAGAGCAGGGGTGTTTGAAAAATAATTTATTTCGGTGTATTACATTGTAAAAAATTTTTGTGTAAAATCACTACGCTCAGCGTTTGAAATAATCCGACTTACGCTAAGTGTAGTATATATACTACGAGGATGATTAATGTGCAAGCTCTACAGCATAGTAAATTAACTATAAACTGTGTATATTTACTACAAACTGTGTATCTTTACTACGTCGGTAGTGATGTCCGTTGCGATATTTTTTTTTTGTTCTTCTGGAAATAATTAATAAAGTAAGCGATAAAAGGTCAACTTTAAAAGCTTATCGGGTAAATGAGATAGTCACGTTGAATACAACATACACATTTAAACGCAAAAAATCTCTTCATGACTCCTAAAAAGGTTTTTTGAGAGCACGGAAATTACGGAACGATGTGAGACTTTACTAGAAGCATAGCAAAACTTTACTAGCAGTATAGTTAATTAACTACAAAATTTGTAAGAAAATGCTACTATTGCAATTGTAAAATTACGACGCTTTAAGCATAGGTCGGATCTGAAATTACAGCATTTTTACAAGTTTGTAGTATTTTCACTATGCCAGACAACGTGAACTAACCAAGAGGTGTAGTTATTTCACTTAAAATTTTTTTACAGTGTAGATATACAAATAACAGTTTTAAGGCCATACATGAATAGATCACTTGTTTTTTTATTTACCTATATATTTATTAAAATGACGGGTGTAAACAAATTTTAAAACTCAAATTGATAAACATATTTATGTATGGAGATCTCAAAAATTATCATCACAGGATCACTTATTCATTTGCTGTTTATATTCATATACGTATTGTTGTTTGAATTTGGGAGCTTTTTCCCCGGTGCAGACGGAGACGGGAGACCCATTAGGAACATATACATATGTCCTAGGCCGCCGTCGGCCGTCACTGTGATCTCCGAGCTTTGTATTGAGGTTAACTCCAGGAGAAGTTTTATTTTCATTGTTAATTAAAAATGAAATGGAAATTTGCAAATCTGGAATTGGCTTAATTTAAATTAGAAAAGATTTAGTTTTTTGAGCCAAAGTTGTACCAAAAAACTAATTCCTTTTAAAGATATCGTCGATTCAAAAGAAGCCGATTTTTCTACTTTTTATTATTTTTTTCTGAAAAATTGGCAAGAGTTCAATTAAAACAAATTTTATTTTTATGGGGTGCATTTTCTGTTCTTTCGGTCTGTATTTTTTTTATTTAATTTTATGTACTTTGTTGCGCTGGGGTAGAGGGCGTCTGGCAGTAACGTGGCAGATAGGACAGCTGAGCTGGCCATTGCTGCCCCTCTCTTCTCCCGTCATCTTATTAGCAATATCATATTAACATTATCTTGACCCTTTTCCTTGAATTTATGCACACATTAAAGTTGGACGAATAATATTATTCATGATTTATTTTTTGCATTCATTTGATAAGTGTAAACCGTTTCCGGCTGATTGTATATATATTTTTTTTTTTTTTTTGCTGAGATAGGTAGAGGCATTGCTGGTGTAAAATATTTTACGTTCGAAAATTGACCGAGTATGGCCATTTGAACCTGGTTTTTTCCCGCATTTTATTTTGAGTGCAGAAATATTGTTTTCGTTCGCAATTCATTTGAAACATTATAATTTTTCACAACTAAAAAAGGCTTGAAACGTTTATTTTATAGGAATACATGACAATAACAAATATTTGGGACAATAATCAATATTCGTACATTACTTTAAACAATTCGTAATGCTTCTTCACAAACTTTCATTTAAATAATATTCCGTTTCTGTTAAGGATCAGTAAAGACCACAATTTCAGTACAGAACCGTTACTTTTCTACACCTATATTATACACCTGTATACCTATATTGTGATCCTTACAAAACATCTGCTCCAAAATAAGAGGGAAAGAGTACAGGGGCGTCAAAGATACTATGAGTCATCCCAAGCAATTTCCCATTTTTAGCGTTTGCTTTCGTAATTCCCAATTCTATCTCTTAAAGATATAGGTTATGAAATTTTGTATTGAGCTTGGTATGATAAACAAGAAAAACAATGAAGATGAATGATTGAGAGTTTTAAATCTCCTAGAGAGATAATTGTTGAAGCCATTCATTCATATATTTATTTTGTTGATAAATATCCGTCATTAATGAAATTATTAAAAAATGCTAAAGAATATATTCCAGCTACTTTACAAACAATGCCTTCAAAAATCATTTTAAAGAATAAGCAAGGGGACTTACATTATGGAAAGTAATAGTAACAGCAATATTACATGCACTTGTTTCTGTGACTAGACCTATATCATTCATAGTAGAGGACATCAAAAAATAAAACTCGGTTATAGGAGCATGACTGTTTTCAGTACGACAAAGGAGCAAGTGCTTGGGAGTTTACATCAATTTTATCTATATCATTCATATTACCTATTTTTACGGATTCGAATACTTTTTTATTTAAAAAGTATGGTTCCAGCAACCTCTTAGATATTGCGTTTGCACTTAAATTTTATGCATCTTACAGAGAGGCTCGACTATTTGAAATTTCAAGTGTCTTGCACCTATGTATAAATGGTTCTTACAAAAGATTTCTTCAGTTTTGATTCTACAACGTCAACCACCAATTGTGCACACTAACGGGCAGCAATACGCTCCATGCTATGGCTGGTGTTAAGTGTACAACTCCAAAAGTAGAAAATTTATTTAGATCCTCAATCCCAAGGGTTGAAAAAATACCAGCTAGTTAAGAAGCTGGAAAATATGGCCATATCGATGTGATACCTTTCGATAAATTTAATCCTGGATTAGCGACAGTAAAGCTAGAAATTTGCAAGATCATAACCTGTTGACTAATAATATCGGGGTAACTACCCTAGAGTATATGTGGCTTTATAAAAATGGCAATTTTCAGATAAAACTCGAGGTTTGTTTCCGTTTTGTGGATTTTAGCTAAATCGCTATTATAAACAAAATTAAGCTTCTGATTGGTAAAAAAACCAATCTCATTTTAAGAGTGGGATGGATACTGTGAACTGCTAACCCGAGACAAGCCGTTTGAACTTACAGAAATTATGTATTTGTTAATCATCGACGCTCCACTTAGTCACTACGACACTATCTATACATCTCTTAAGCTGCAGTAGAAAAATCTGCTGCAGCAGGACAGGACTTTTGCCTTTTGCATTAGTCAAGGTCAGAGATATAGTTGCATCTTGCGGTGATACTTCAGGTGTGAAAAACGTTATACTAAAGCTCGGTAGTTTGCCCCTGGCAATGTCATTCCCTGGTTGAATAGAATATGTAATAGAAGGCATTGGTCTGAATGATACATGTGGTTTGGGTCTGCGAAAGGTTTAGTCGAAGAAATGCGGTCTAGGAAAGTTTATGGTCGAGCTATAAGATGCCAATCCTTAATTCAAATAATTTGACCTTCAATTGTTTTGAAGTACATTGTATTTTTGAATGCAGACTAAGAAATATTTCAAAATTTTAGCTTGGATGCCAATGCCACAGAGGAATTCTGACTGGTGGGCAACTTAGTTTTCTGCAAGAGAAATTCAATGAAAAACTCCAAGCATTGAAAAACAACGGATTAACGACAAAATTATAAACATCATAATTCCAATTCATTCATGTTAAAAGAAGTGAGGACTGTACTGTGCATCTGACTTTAATAAAAGAAAACGTTACTATTTTGTAGAACAACGACACACTTCCATTATGTTAAAAGCTCGTACATCTACCTTCAGTATAGTAAAACAATAATTTTTTTTAATGAAATGCGAACCGAAACAATATTCGTATAAGAGGGATAAAATGCAAAAAAGGGACAAATGACCATATTTCGGTCAATTTTTAATCAAAAAAATATTTTAGCCCAGTGTTTTAAAGAATATCTTATTTACTTTATTTTACTCTGAAAAATGTCTTGGACTATCTTAATATTTTGAGTTTTTTTGCTTATTTGCCTGTATCTTTTTTAAGGCTAAGATTTTTGCTTATTTTTAAAATTTCTTTCGACTATTTTGGCATGAAATTATTTTTTATAACGTTCGCAAAATGCTATTCCGATGAAAAATTGATTGTATACAAAAAGTTTTATCCAACATATAATAAAATTTTGCTTTATTTACAAGATATATAAAATCAAAGTGGCGCTTTTTCACCGTTCTCTTGAATTTTCAACCTCTAATTCAATAGCACTTGGCGGTTTTTTCTTCTTTTATAATCCATTAACGATTTTTGCATTAAAAATCCGTTAACGCATTTGTTCCTCTCTATATGACATAATCAATAGCCTACATCTATTGCACTTACCATTAAGAATTGTGGTTTGAACATAATATCCAGAGATTGAACATTGACTTTTAATCCTATTAACATGAGGCAAAAAAACCTCTAACCTCGTAATAAAGACATTTTTGCTGCGATGCAAGACTGAGAGAAGTTCTCTACGCTTGTCATGCCATACACTCATGTGCACGTTTTGTAAATGCAGAGGTCAGAACTATTCACTATCGTTACATATAAATTGTTATTTATATACCTAAAAATGCTAGAAGGAACACCTGTGTGTGTGGGCGAGTTTCATCAAATCATGGAAAATGTACTCAAAGACATTCTAAATCTAATTTCGCACACAATTTCATACAGCAAGGGATTTTGCTGACTTTAGTTTGCAATTAGGAATTCGGACTTAGGTTTCATATTATTAAATGGAAATACATGCAAGAGAAAATACAACTTCTGGGTTTTGTAATTGATAAGGCTGGTTTGCACAAAGCGTATTTAAACGTAAAAGCTATGGGAGAGGCGTTACACCCAGAAAATGATAAGCAAATTGATTATTTTTTAGGGTTAGTGGATTTTTACGCCAGATTCTTGAATACCAGAGGTGTAATAATTAGCCCGCTATATGCTTCTGCGAATCGGGAGAAAGTTGTATGGAGGGAGGACTGTTGTTTGGGTAAAAAATTACCTTATGCCATCACAAGTCCTTGTTCATTACGATCCGAAGAGCTAGTGCTCGCGTGCGAAGAATCGGCTCATGACTTTTCATCTGTTCTTTCTCACAAATACAAGGACGGATTCCGATCTATAGCTTATGCATCTAAAATTATTCGTAAGAAGGGAGAGGACATGGCGATTATTGACAAGAAAGCGGGCGCGATAGTATTCAGATTGAAATGCTTTTACGGATTTATTTTTGGGAGAGAGATCACGCTGATAACAGACCATAAGCCTTTACAGTCTATTCCGGGCCCAAAATAATGTATTCCACTTACGGAAGCCAGTAGATTATAGCGATAGGCCGATTTCAGTAGGGTTTTAAGTACAAAAAATAGTACATTAAATCTCAGAACTCGGCAACTGTGATGCGCTTTCGTGTTTGCCAATGTCAGACAATAGTATAGTTTTTGATGATTTTTTTTTAAATTTTATATTACAAAGGTATCAAAGTTTTGGATTTTAAATCATCAGCTCTAGAAGGTTGTAAATATAGTCTATTATCTAGAATTATAAAATATGATGTATATAATTTTTGATGTATATAATATTGATGTATTTAATTTTTCCTTACAAAATCAAGAAATTAAATATTTTCTATTAACTGTGAGGGGTTAGCGTGCGAAGCGCGCAGGGGCGGAGCCCCTAGTAGACAAACGAACTGTGGAAAACGTCTCGATTTTTGGATCGGCAGTGGTTGCTCCTTATGTGGTTATAGGCTTGTATTTTCAAAATTGTTGCAATTCAATATTTTTCACGAATTTTATTTATTGCAAAGAGGCATTGTAAAAATGAAAATGAGGCCACATACTTTTTAGTGGCCAGGATACAGCGATGTTTGTTCAATAGTGTCAAATTTGTGTTTGCAGACAGTTCTTAGATACCATAGCAATAGCCAGAGAGAAAAAAAAGTAGAATCCACTGCGACTTTGTAGGACCTTTCATGGATCGTATGTTTTTCGTAGCTGTGTGTACTCATTGAAATTAGCCAGAACTTGTCAATTTTTGTTCAATTATGACGGTGGATAAGCGTATGTCGGTCATGAGACAACTTCTTGGTTGTCATAATATTGTTAAACATATATTTACCGATAATAGTACACAATTGGGGAGAAAAAAAGTTGAAATCTTTTTTATTAATCCTAGGCCTTAAATGCACTTGTTTACCGTTACACCATCTAGCCACTAAGAGAACAGCGGAAAATTTTGTTAGGATTCTTAAGGATAAGCTTGAAAAAATTTTTAATGGAAGGAAGATGCTGGATGATGCGATTAATATTTTTCCCGCGAATCACCTAAGAATCGATTGTAGCACGAAAGAAACTAATCAGATAAATGAACAAAAAGCTTAAGTAACAAACACCAGCATATTACGCGATGTTTTGCTAACGGACGGTGATAAAGTCATGGCGGACAATCATGGTCAAAATTGCTTAAAAAATGCAGGAAAAAAGTTAGGAAATTGTCGCCGTTTAATTTTCAAGTTAAAGTATTGGCTGTAGAGCTTAAAATATAGAGCATTGTCGCTCAAAGCATCTGAAGAAAAAGCGTATCTTGGAATCTTAAGAGGCGGAGAATTGTGGTACATATGATTCTAACGACATAGTGTAATTACAACAGATTCGTGTACGTCAAGCGCGCGTGTTTGCTATATATATAGTTGTGAGCTGTGACTCACGCTTTAGCTTCACTCATTGTCAGTCTAGCCCGAAGTTGCTTGTGTTTGAGCAGCTCTATTTAAATCCTTTGTAGTTACCATACATCTTGTTTAATTAAAATTTATAATATATTACAGTATATTTTTGTCTTTCATTTTTACTGTACGGTAATGAACTATCGTACCGTCCTATACATCAGACGCATGAGGCAAAATCGTTAAAATTATCGTTTCCATTTCTTCAGAATACAGTTTCGGTTAAGACATATCTGTATTTGTTCAATTTAGGCGCATTACTGTTTTTGCACTGCAAGTAAGAATTCGAATATTATACTTTGTATATACTCTGTGTAAAATGTTTTTAATGTACAATCTTTACTGGAATACTTCTTGATAACACCCAATGACTCTTGATAAATGACCCTTATGACCTTATCTAAATAAAAGAACAGAAAATGGTATAATATTGTTCTCTTTGACGTATTATTTGTGTTGTGTCTTTTAGATCGGGGTGGATTTCGAAGCCCGATTGATTATGATAGCTCATCCTTACATGTGGAGATTATGAAGAAAAAATTATCCATAGTTATTCATTATATTTGCCAAATTGTTAATAAACCTTTGACGGTTCTTTTTTCCTTTTTTGCAAAAACAGTTGCGAAATATCTTAAAGATAGTAATTTTTTAATAAGTTAGTAGTAATTTTGTAGTGTAGCTTTATTCACATTTATTATTCAACAAACACGAGTATATTAGACATTAATAATTTATTTACGTCCCTTTTAGAAAGTTCATATTTGTCGAAGATAACAAATTTTTGTGAAATTCTGGATCTTGATAAACAATATTAAAATTCGTGAAGTTAAAGACTCTCAGAGTCTTCAACTAATCCAAAAGTCATTCGTCCGACATCCAATGGGATGGACTTATCAAAAAGGCAGTTAATTGCTTTGTTCTGGCAGCTCACTATGATAATTTGATATCTGCAATAACGCAAATGCAATTAAATGTTTGAAACAAGAAAAATAAAGAGCACAGGTAAAAAATACTTACTTCAGCTATTGTACAAGCTGACAAAACTTTTTGCACCGCTCGCTGAACTAGACCACTTGGTAAGCCCTTTGATTGCAAGGTCCAATCATCACTGTATACAGATTAAAATCTTGACAAGACTTGTCCTAGTTCAAGTGCCCACCAGCATCCGAAATTCAACTTTCAAACCTGTTTTTAAATAAATAATCAGGAGTTGACACCTTTATAAAAATTAATTTCAGTAGTTTTTAGACCAGACTTTGA
>JAPYYV010012258.1:0-18926 GCA_030522625.1 Copidosoma aretas | reverse complement strand
AAAAAAATTACTTGAACAAAACCTTTTTTAAATCTTTATAGTTAACCTACGAAACTGTTTCAAACGGACTGTGTTGATAAATCACCGTAGGTCTGTTCAGTCTGTTCATTTGCTGTATATATATGACAAGTGTCGCGCGACACTTTTTCAATATGTGAACGTTTACAATGACAACGGGAGTTTGTCGCGCGACACTCGAGTGTCACGCCTACACTGTAAAAAATATCCTTGTAATTTTACTACGCACTTAGTAAATTTACTTTATTGAAAATAGTAAAATTATAAATCAGTGTGGATAATAAACCGACCCATGTTGAGCGATGTAACCGACCCATGTTGAGCGATGTATTTTTACTACTGGAATAGTAGTAGTTACTAGTTTCAACGCTGTATTTTTACTATTCAATATAGTAATCTTACCACAAAGCTAGTGACTTCTTGATGCAGTAGTAATTTTACTACTCAAGTAGTAAAAATACATCGCTCAACGTGGGTCGGTTTATTATCACAATCGGCGTAGTAAAATTACAAGGATATTTTTTACAGTGTATGTGAATAGCCTCAGGGTGTGTTATGGGTGTGTTCCGAAAGCAACTCTCGGTTCTTACGGGTAACTTAAATATGACACAAGATTTATCTTGGTACTATTCGAGTTACTAGAAATTGCCGAGCTTGACTTTCGGAACGCAGCCTCAATAACAAATGTTATACTCGATCATAAGGTTCGTTCGGGAGCCGAAATTGGGCGACCGCGGTCGCACAATACTAACCTTTTTTTACCAGAAGTACACGCGCGGTCGTTGTATATCTATATTGGTATTTCGGGCAGCCCGCGGTCGCCCAATCTTGGTCTCACGAACGAATCTACTAGGTTTGGACTCCGAGATTTAGGTTATGTCATTATTTGTATACCAATTTATTTAATTATTATTAATGACTCGCTGTCCCCCAGGTTACTGAGTTAAAAATCTTGGGATTTTGGTTATGTTATTATTTAATCAATAATTTATTTAATTATTATGTTATTAAATCACTGTCCCCCGGGACGCTGGGTTCAAAAGCTTGGGATTTAGGTTATCTTGTTCCTTTTATAATAATTGATTTAATTACTATGTTATTAACTCGCTGTCCTCCGGGTTACTGGGTTGAAAAGCTTGGGATTTAGGTAACTGGGTATTTGCGGTTTTTCCCATATAACCGATTTGATTTTCACGCGCTTCTGTAAATCTGTAGACTGTATGAGTATGCCACTTTCGAGAGCACAGGAACGGTATCATGTAACTTTGCTTTTGTCTGCATTGAAATTTGGATTAACTTATTTTCTACTCATATGCATCTTCCAACGTATTTAAGACGGAGATGAGTTTTTCCAGAAGCCTATGCAAAAAGAAAAAAAAGTTACATGATACCACCCCAGCCCAGGGCCGTAGTGCGTAACTTTTCCTAGACTACACACCAACTAATTAACTTTCACCTTGAAGACGTCTTAAGATATACTTAGGGTAAAATTAGTTTGTCTAGATTCATCAGAAAAGTTGCGCATTACGGAGCCAGGGGCAGTGATCGTATTTTCAGTGGAATTCTACTAGCACAGACTATAGAATTCAGTGTTAAATTCTACAGAGGCCGTACTGGCCGTACTGTGTAACTTTTTCAGCTTTGACATGTGTATCTGGACAAGAAAATCATTGTCTTTAAGACACAATAAGACTCGTTTAAGATGAAATTGGTTTGTCCAGATACAAATATCGAACAAATAAAAGTTACGTACGGCCCCAGGCCAGTGATCGCATTGTCAGTGGAATTCCACTAGCACAGACTATAGAGTTCAATGTTAAATTCCACTGACAATACGATCACTGCCCCAGGCCCGGACTACCACCCCTGGTAGTACGTAAATTGTTCAGCTTCGACCAAATCATTTTTATGGTGTCTTGAAGATAAGAATTAGCTTGTCCAGATCGTAGAGCATACCCAACAAATATTTGTATAAGATTTCTGAAAGAAATCTTGCAGGTTTCTCAATGGCTAGGCGTCAAGATATCTTTTGGAAGAATTCTTTTCGAGCACAGCCATTGTGTAACTTTGCTTGCTTCCACTTCATGAATCTGGATGAACTATTTTCCGACTTAATGACATCGTATGGTATCTTCAAGACAGATAGTATATAACTTATCTAGGCCGGAAAAGTAAAGAAAGTCTCAGATCGTCCGTACATTGTCGTCCAGCGGAGCCGAGCGGGCCGAGCCCCGAGGATGGCGAAAGGACGATCTACGGCTTCTTTACTTCCAGGTGGTGCGTATACTATTTTTGTGCTCAACTGCTCAACAGCATCGGAAAGCGGCAAACTTCCTCTCTTGCAGCGACTGCGGAAATGGCGCTTTCCGGCCGGAGTGCACAAAAATTTGTTTTTCCTGATTTATTATTCGAAGCTAGAAAAAGTTACCTAATACGGTCCCAGAAGTTCAGGCCAGAACTCCCAGGAGCCGTAGTGCGCAACTTTTTTTACGACTTATCGCCATCCAACTCTCATCTTGATGACGTATTAAGGTGTATTTGAGAGAAAATTGGCTTGTCCAGATCTAATAGAAAAGTTACGCACGACAGCCGACAGTCCCAGGATTACGTCTGTAACTATTTCTGCAGATCTGGACAGACTAATTCTCCTCCTAAGTACATCGTAAGACATTTTCAAGATAAAAAGAAGTTAGTGACACGAATTTAACTAGGTTTCTTCGCCTTAAATCTCAGGGACGGTGGGGGAGAGTCTGGGCGAGCCAGAGACGGATGCACCGCTCGTCCCCGATCGTGCCTGACCGTCCCCGTATCCTACGAATCCTACGTGTGCAGCCGCGCATTCTCGGGGGCCGTACTGTGTAACTTTTTTTTCTTCAATATTTGTATCTGGACATACCAATTTTTATCTTAAAAGCATCTTATGGCGTCTTGAAGATAAGAATTTTCTTGTCCAGATACACATGTCGAAGTTGAAAAAAGTTACACAGTACGGCCCCGGGGACGGTCAGGTAAACCTGTTTATTTCCGTCTCTGGGGTCGCATTGGCACTGTGCTACTGAGTAACTTTTCCTTCTTTGACAACTGGAAAAACCCATTTTTATCTTGAAGGCATCTTACAGCGTTTAGAAGACAAGAATTTTCCTGTCCGGATACTTACTCATGTCGAAGCTGAAAAAGTTACACAGTACGGCCCCTGGCTCGCCCAGACGGCAGACTCTTCCCGACCGTTCCTGGGATGTATGATAATTGATGATTAAGCAAACTTTAAGTAAATTTCAATCATAATTATATACGAATAACTTGTTCGAGGACATTGTTGGTAATTGCAGTATCGCCTATCTCGTCGGTCGATATACTAGACACCGGACCTATCCTTCGATCAAAAACACAACAAAGATATATATAATACACACGGACTACGGAGTACGGAGCGTGAAACGGTCTGCTAGTCTGCTATTGCTATCCATATAAAGAGGATTCAAGAGAGCGCGAAGAGAGAGAGGCTTTGCTTTTGCCTTTCTTTACTTCCTTTCCTCTCCAGTTCGTTCAGTCCAAGCAGTCAGTCAGTCAGCAAAGCAAAGCAAAGCAAAGCCTGCAGCTGCAGCTAGAGCCAGCTAGCATAATCGTACACTTTTACGTTATACGTCTGTAGTGTGTACCGTGTACTCGTCGCTCGTGATCCGTCATTTCGTCGTCGTGGTGTTCGAATGTGTGTGTTAAAGTTGACGTTGCTCTCTTTCTCTTGCTCTGTGGTATTAAAAGTGTAATAGTCATCGTCGTTAAAGTTTTAAGTGCATCGTCGTCGACGTAATCCCCAGGTCTTGTTCCTCATTAACAGAACATTACAAGGGGAAAAAAAAAAAAAAAGCCTGCCGCGGCTAATCTTATACGAAAACACATTATACCTACCTACAGCTGCCACGGCCACACACAATAAATCATTAGCTTCTTCGGCCCTGGTATTATATCCTCTCGGTCAGTCTCCTCTCTCTTTTTCCCTTATTTTCAGCGTCGTTTAGTTTCGGAGTCGGAGTGAAAAAACTTCTAGTAGTTGGTGTATATACAAGTACGTATATGCTGAAAAAAAGAGAACTCTCTAAGGACCTCTGAACTGCAGGACTAAACTGAACTGTGTATTATATACTACTTACTCCACTCTGTGCGTGTGGCCGCCGTGACGAAGGTAAGTGGTGTGCCTCCTTCTGTGCCTCTGCCTCTAAACTCATATCGCATCATCGTATGTACCGTGTATGTGCTGCTGAGTATATCTTGGGTCATTGGATAGGACACCCCGAGAAGGGGCGAGGCTCACCTGCATATACATATAGCTAACCTGTACCTGCCTGGTGCATCAATTCCCCGTGATGATAATAACTCCTCGCTCGTCCTCACACCATTGTTATCCAAGTGCATCCTTCTTTCCTACATCAAATTATTATGGTACATCACCTTTTGTTCGTCAGCAGCATCGCGTTCTGCGCTCTCTCTATCTCTCTCTCCGTTCCATTCTCTTTCTCTGCTGTTATGCGTCCGTCAATCCGTGACGATATGTTTCCTTATCAGTACCTCTTCTTTTTACCGTTTGTTAACTTCCTCTTCAGCAAGTACATCACCTCCAAGTTTAATCCCACCAGTGCTCCATAGTTTATTTTCTACACGCACAGAAGTGCAAAGTAACGCTCGCCTGCCACCCAATATACATGTTTACACTTTTTTGGAGCAGGGGCATGATACAATTAATCATATATCATGTCTGTATTACCCATTAGAACAGCTTGCTGAGCCTGGCCCCAATCTACCTGTTGAATCTGGTTTTGTTTGACAGGCAGTGCCTCAAGAGTGATGCAAACTACTTATCAGTAGGCTGCTTGGTGCCTTAGTGTGAAATTGCTAGATTGGTCGCAGCAGAACTTAATGGTGAGGAGGTAACAACTCTCAGTGTAATGCTTTGGTTGTTGGGAGAGCAGTCATGCGTGTGATAGAAAAGAGTTCAGCATGTAAGGGCATACGTGCTGCTATTGCTGCTGCTTGTAATTGCGTGGAGGATATTTGTTCATTGTAAAAATATTGTTTCTTGGCCAATTTGTGAGAATTGTGCTATAAAGTGTGGGAATGCTTGGGTTTATCAGTTGCTTCGTTTACAAAGACAATAAGAAAGCACTCCTTTAGAGGCTTTTAGTGTGTGTATTGTCCAGTTTTTGTTTGACCTAACCACGTATGAAGGATACTGTTACCACTATTATTGTTTACGTTTCGGTGGGCCAAAAGTTGTGAGTCTTTGCGTATACTTCTACAATCAGTATCAACTTGAGAAAAGTTTTTCATGGCATTATTATTTTTTCATTAATCAATGTAATGGAACCACACTTATTAAGTTTTAGTAATTTTAACTAATATAAAAGAATAAGTGTAGCTTCCAGAGAGTTTTTCACACCTTTTGATTTTAACCTTTTGTTTTATCTTATCAGTTCTGATCTTGAGTATTAACCTGTCATAATTTTTTATCAGAATTGACATTCTAGAACGCTCTTAAATGTTTTGTATTACAGGATAATGCTTGATTAGTACTACATTGAATTTTTTCAATAGATTGAAAAATTTTTACAACAAAGTTTACTTATTCCTATTTAAATCTATTGCATTATGCTATTTATATTATCAGATTTTTTTGGATAAATGTTTTTAATAAATATTATAAGGTGAATAATATTTCTTTGAATTACTTTTATCATGCATTGAAGTAGTTTTAAAATCTATGCTTATTGGCCTGTTATTTATATTTATTTATTATTGAAACAATTAACTTTTATTCGCAGAAAGAACAAAAAAAAATATGTATGCACGTATGCACATATTTCTGATAAACAAAACATTTTGATAAATATCCTTTGTGGCAGGTTAAAACTCGATTCACAAATATTGTTTGCATTTAAGTCATTCATAATACCTGCGGAGTGATAAAGAATTCTCTCTACACTTTATGCCTATAGTAAAACACAATGACCTAAACACTTGAATATATGTATACTTGAGATTTTAACAGGCCGGTTTATTTACTTTTCACTTGTTTTTCTACTTTTGAAGTAATTTTTTGAATAAATACTTAGTAGATCTCAAACCTCAGAATGATGAATAACTAAAATAAACTTTTGTGATTGTCAAAAGGTTACTAGTAATATACAATTTTTTATTCAATTGCTGTTAACACGTCAAAATATTCTTGCTCAGATGACAAGAGCTTTCGAAATTTTCTCGTCTGTCACCAAAAAAGAATCTTTCGTAAATATTTGGCTTATTAAATCATCGCGATCAATCGCCCAGGGTTTATTGCATTCTAGTACTTTATATAAATATTTGATTTCGATTTGTAACGTATTATTTGAAATGTCATGGAAAAAATAGAAGTGCACAAATTATTTGAAAAATCTTCATGATTTAAAAAACTGCCGCCAAAACTTTAAAAAATAATTCTTATATTCAATACCGATAATAACAAAAAATTCATACTCATTCATTAGTATATATTTTCATATTTTGTCGTATTTCCCGTTCTCAAAGGGTTACAATTAGTTCATTATTCAAGTGTTGATGAAAAACTTTCTTTTAATTCATATTTAAAAAAAAATACAAAATATCTTGAGTACAATTTTAATCATCTTCTCGTAATACCAAGAACGATTTCGTTAATTTTTACATAGCATAAAAAACCATAGCATAATTATTTTGAAAAGGATAACTGCAAAACATTTTTTGATTTCTTAAGTGTGTTAATACTTCTCAATATTTCTCGTATTGAACAATCATAATGGTAAAAACTTTTAGTTTATGACAGCATAAACTACTTATATACTTCAAATTTCAATGTTTTTTTAGCAAATTATTAAGGACGTAGACCTTCTATTTTTGATACGCGTGTATGCATTCAAGAGCGCCAGTGTAAACAAATCGGTGACATGAATGACATCGGTGTCTGTCGGATGTGTGAGCATTAGGTATAGGTAATACATAAGCGGCATAAGCGTAAGCGCCCGCTCGCGGTGTAAATGTGTTAAAAATAGACTGATATTATATAGGTAAGTATGTTCAATTTAGCGATCGGGGTCGATCAGGTCGAACCCGCTCCCATGTAAATGTATATATATATATTTACGGCCCGTCGATAAATATGGATATATACATTTACATGGGAGCGGGTTCGACCTGATCGACCACGATCGCTAAATTGAACATTCTAACATAATAGATGTTGAGGTAAGTAGGTATGTGTGCAAGTGGGAAAAAATATAACTAGCTCGACTAGCCGTTCTTTACATGCTCTTTTTCTTTTTATTTTTAAAGTCGAGTTGCTACTCACTCGAAGATTCCGTACGTAAATACCAATACTAATTCCCTTTTACACAATATAGTTAATTTTATTATTTATTTTCATACATATATTTCTTTTACAACAATATCAATATTTTGTAGACACATAATGTAAGGACAATAACGTCAGTTTTTTGAATGCATATATAATATAATATCAGCCCTGTCAGCCAGGAAAGCCAGTGTATCGCGTAAAATTTCAGATTAAATATTCATAAAGTTCATAAAAATCGATACCTTTGGAAAGTATACGTAAAAAGAGCATACACAATTTTGTTGATGTGTTGATTTAGCTGAATAAACAATATATCGTCACTCCTTGGTTCCTTACGAAAAAAAAGATTGCCTCGGCTTGTGTCGAAAAAGGATACGATTCGAGTTTCTGCCGAAAAATAATATGATTAGTTTCCGGGGAAAACAAATACGATGTAGAATATTATTTTTTCAATATACATACTGTTGCACACGTGAATTTACATTTTTATGTACTGAAAAATTCCGAGAAAAATGCGCAATGTAAAGGGACGAAATTATTGAGGTGGCTCATGCGGATCGATTTAAATACTTATTGTAAACTAAAAAAAATTGTATGTAATAGTTGAAGCACTGCACTTTTCATTTCTTTTTTGAAACTAGTAGACCAACCATTTCATTTCGAAGAAAAAATGTTGAAAAATTCGCACATTAACATTGTTTCTTATGTAAATTTCTTCATATTTAAGTCCTTATTACTTGTTTATAATTAATTATAATTGAACATGCAAAATTTTATTCTATGGTAATATCTCTCTTATGATCTTTCTAAGTTATTTTTTCAAACTTTAGGAATTTTTTACTCAAAAACTACGCAACATACGAAAAAATTCACAGATATGTTTTTTGCTCAAAACTAATCAAAGAATACGATAAAAAAAATTTATTCGCACATTTAAACAATTTTTTAATTTGTTAATATTTTTATTGCAATAGTTTATGTATTGAAAATTCATTCATTAAATATATTCACAAAGTTTGTGGACAGCATGACGAATCGAATGCAAAAAATCCTATCTTGATTCATCTTACTGCGCCAATTTGAGCTTGTTTGGCCTGATTTTGTGCTTTATTTCTTCGACTAGTAATAGAAATGCGACTCACGTGCGATATAATAGCGATTTCATTCTTAAATCGCTTGATTCATTTTTTCTATTGACACAAGTTTTTTTAGTAAATGATGCTATCATTTTTAATTGATTTGAGCTTCATTATATTTGTATTTGTAGAATAAAGAAATAAATAAAAACTGAAGCTAAAGTATCGCTTCATATCTGCGTGGAATGACACAAGTAAGAAACTTTTCATTAAAACACCATTCTCAATCTTATGTAAAACAATTTCATGAACTAACTAGAAATGTCCGAGGAAATGTCGATTCATTGTATCACAATTCCAGTAATATTACAACTAACCAAGTTTTTAAAAACTTGTGATTTACTATTTTTGCTAATTTTCACAGTCATAGAACTATTTATTATAAGATATAATATTACACATTTCATATTCAATACGAACAAGATATCTTCAAGTAATAATGGAACTCTTTCGTCCTGAAAATCGTGATTTACCTGCGATTTAACAGCGATTTAATAGCGATTTAACAGCGATTTAATTGCGATTTAATTGCGATTTAAACGCGATTGACACACGATTGATCGATCACGCCAATGGAAATCAAACTATACATTCCATTTTATTATTAAATGAATATTACATTCAATGGCAATAGTCTAAAAACACATCCGTATATTTCAGTCAATATTTTACAGCGAATAATTGAATATAGTAAAGTGCTGGCTTTATGTTAATTTTTTCAGTTGTAGAACTATTTCTTCAAAAACATAATTGTTGAAATTTCATTTTAATAGTTTGAACGAGAAATATTAGAGTAACCAGCAAAATGGTACACATGTCTACCTTGTCCTGAAGACCGTGATTTACCTTCGATTTAATAGCGATTTGGTAGCGATTTAACAGCGATTTAACAGCGATTTAATTGCGATTTAAACGCGATTTACGCACGATTAAACTATAACGCCAATGGAAATCAAACTATACATTCCATTTTATAATTAAATGAATATTACATTCAATGGCAATAGTCTAAAAACACATCCGTATATTTCAGTCAATATTTTACAGCGAATAATTGAATATAGTAAAGTGCTGACTTTATGTTAATTTTTTCAGTTATAGAACTATTTCTTTAAAAACAGAATTGTTGAAATTTAATTTCAATAGTTTGAACGAGAAATATTACAGTAACCAGCAAAATGGTACACATGCCTACCTTAACCTGAAGACCGTGATTTACCTTCGATTTTAGCGATTTAATAGCGATTTAATAGCTATTTAATACCTATTTAACAGCGATTTAACAGCGATTTTATTGCGATTTGAACGTGATTTAAACGCGATTTACATATTATCTACTCGTATCTATCTGTAATATCAATAAAAATTGCACTTCATTATACAATGAATATTACACTCATTGTCAATAGCCCTGGTATACATCAATATTACGTAGTTCATAGCGAATTATTACATATGGAAAAATCACGACTTTTTGTCGTTTTTTTCAGTCATATAACTATTCATTCGAAAGTATAATTATTGAAATTTCTTTTTCATAAAAATAAGATATATTTGAATGATTAAGATAATTGTACACTCCCTGTTTCGTTCTGAAATATTGAGGTTTCCCTGCTACTAACCTGCGACTCGACACCGATTTAATAGCGTTTGATTAGCGACTTAACACCGAATTAAATGCGATTTAAACGCGATTAACATACGATGGAACTACAACATCAATAAAAATGAAACCATAAAACTCACCTAATCATAAAATTAATATTAAATTTACCATCATTAGTCAAGCTACACATCTGTGTTTGCAGTCGATAACAACTTCACTGAAAATTACTAAACATCGAATCATTTTTAATTTATGTTACTTTTTGCAGTCAATGGAGTCATAATTTGAAAATATACTTGAAATTTTTCTTTAATACAAACAACATACTCTTGAGTAATAAAGAAAATGGTACACATCCCTATTTCGTCCTGACAATAGCGATGTACTTACGATTTACGAGAGGTCTAAGAGCGATTTAAGGGGGCTCTAGCGGGAAGAGTTGAGAGGTCATAGGTAGTTTAATTGATAGATAAAAACCCGCTGATTACATCGGTGTCTTTATTTACCGGTGTCTTTATTTACCTCTCTAACTGTGTGAAATATCGAGATATTTGCTCTCAAAGTTCACATATTTTACACAACCTCTTATGGAGTAACGTAAAACACTGTAATTTTCTAACCGTTATAATAAAGGAGTTGCATATCAAGACACGAACTGTTTTGAAGAAAAAAACCTCAGCTTTCAGCTAATATATTAAATCGCATTTAAATCGCATTTAAATCGTTAAGTTTTTTAATCGCGTCGGCATCCCCTCGATGTATTGTACACTGCATAATGATTTTTTTTTGTTCAACAAGCGTTCCTCCTGGTTCTCAGACATCTTTACATACTAAAAAAATCTATTTAACCACAACTCTACTGGAATAAATAACATTTACAAAACAGTAGCGTCTGCTACACTATCCCGCATGGGCCAGGTACGGGCATTTTCTGGTACCCGGATGTCTGTCTACCATAAACGGACAGGATAGTCACCTGACCACATCCACGATCTGGGCCATGTATACCAGCGGTACGTGGCCCAGATGGTAGCGTCTGGTAGCCGGAATCTTTTTCTATTCGGATGGCTTTCCCCGGAAGGAAGCCCCTAGAGGTCCAGACATCGTTTGCAAAAATCCACTAATCTTTTTAAAAATCGGATAAGTGGTTTTCGGTATCCTGGGTACTCCTCCTATCGAAAAAGTCCGAGAAAAAAATCTCGATATTTTTCGACGGGATTCAAACCCCGGTCCCTCAGAATTTTTCAGACTAGGCAGCTAGCACGCTAACTGATAAGCACATCGAAGCTCTAAAAAATTTATATAATATTGTTGTTTCGTAGACAATCGAGCGTACTAATATTGATCAACCTGCATTCGTATATTAAGATTTTGTATGATAACCGTTCAAAAATAAAAATAATTTACAACGATTTACAGCTGACTTTGAGCCACTTAAAAATGTGATGAAGCTATTACCACATAAAAAGTGATCAGTCTATTAGGTTTCGACGTAAAGGATAGTCAGGTACTTTTTTAAAGCCATTATCAGTGGGTACATCGGGACTGCTCTTAATGAACAGTTTTATACTTTGAAAGTTGACAATAACAGTCTCAAATTTATACAATTTTATTTTAACGCACTTTTATTTTGGTAGTTGGTGCGTCAAAGCTTGCAGATTTTTTTAATTGATGAATTTAATTTAAATCCACAAATTTTTTTTCTTCACTTTATTTGCTTAAATTTTGAAGATTTCATATCTAATTTCAGAGCTTTACCTCCAGTTGTAGAGTTGGAATCTTTAAGGTGGCTCATCGCGATGGTGCCGTACTCCTCGTTCGTGCGGTAGACAGTTTATTCTCGTTGATAGTAGCATATACAATGTCATAATAACTTTTTTGATACAATAATAATAATAATAATAATAATAATAATAATAATAACACCTAGGGCACCACAACTTTATTTGTATCATTGGAAAGCTTATGATTTCTTATTTTAGTACCTAGTTTTATAGAGAGTTAAATTATATTGAAGAAGATCTTGTATCATACCATATCTTATCAAAGTTCAATGGCCTCCCTAACGACGCGACGTTATAAAAAATAGGCCTGGTTAATATAGTTTAAATTTTGTGAGAATTAATTGTATTGATAAACCCCTATCGTTTCGTTCAGAGTTGAAGTATTATTTCGTAATAAACCACTTAAAAAAAAAAAAAAAAAAAAAAAAAAAAAAAAAAAAAAAAAAAAAAAAAAAAAAAAAAAAAAAAAAAAAAAAAAAAAAAAAAAAAAAAAAAAAAAATTTACTGATCCTTGTCAGCGAGCAAGAAGTTCATTAGTTGCATGTCCTTGCACCCCTTGCGTCTTTGACAGTCAAGTACAAAAGTGCGCTAGAGGAAAACGAAAAAAATTCACAAAAAAGTTTCCAATAAAGAACGAAAGGCAAAGAGAGACTCCGTTATCAATCAATAAGTGGAATGTGCTAGTATATACACTCGCAGCCCCTGACGAGTTGCGGCAGTCAGTACTCGTGCTTAATGTCATTATGTACTATATGTACCAAGGCTGCATGTGGAGTGTTGTCCGCAGGGAATCCTTATATCGCCCGACTGTTTCTCCTCTTTTACCCGTCCCTCTCAGCACCCCTTGTTCATTTTCTTTATGCGTGCGGGTCTGTGCTCATAACAGAGAAGGTGTGGGTGTGTGTATGGGCTTGTGTACACAGTACACATGGTTGATTGACTAATAAAGGAAATAGAAATGGTTTAAGTAAGTTGGACGTCACGTTGTTTGACTGCGTCATTCACACACGCTCCGGTACGCAGTTCTCAACCTTTCTCAATTGATCATCGAAAATTTTCTACTTTCGTTGCTGCATTTTTTTCATATTTTTTTTAGTTAATAACAATAATTTTCCCATTACTTAAAAAATATCTCGCTACTGTATGACTTTGAAAGATGCTTTTAGAACATTTTTTGAAATATCACTTTAAGCATAACTTTTGTTCGATGGTTTGCGATCGTAAAAATAAGTTGCTTTTTCGTCCCGTTCCCAATGCACATAGATTTTCCTTATACTCATTAATGCTTGTTATTGTTAGCATATATTTCCTTGAAGAAAATGGGGTTGGCCACACATTTTAATTTATTTAATCTGTTAGGTAGATTATCGAAAAATAATATTGGACACATATTTTTTCTTCTTTCGTACACCTAAAAACAGTCAATGGTAGAGCTCGCAAAACTTCTTAAGTGACTGGCGAGAGTTTTATGTACGCAGAATAATTTCTTATGAGCAGTGAATGCAATTTTTTACTCGGAAAGAAGCGTGACACTTTTACTGAAATAAGGGAGAAAAAGTAATAGTTTCGACGAGGGTGTCGAAAAAAAAATCGTTTTTTTCATTAACTACAATAAAGATTTTTTTGAAATTCATACAGACAAAAAATACATAGAGAATACATTATAATAGTGAAATCGCATTTTTTCACATTATAGACATTTTGATTGAAAAAATTACGAGCTTTATTTTGCGATTTTAAAACATTTTCTGCGTCCAGTTTCTTTTATTGACTGTGGTGAAATTGCGTTCCAAACGCTTAGCAGAGTGTTTAAAGTGTACACACAAACGTATGCTAAAGTATAATTAATAAAAAATAAAAGTCAGGTAAGTTTGATGTGCTAAAACTCAAAATTTTTAATAATCTCTGATACATTTTACTCGCATTTTACAGTGTCGGAAACATTTTTTCCGTCAACCATACTATCAGATTTAAAAAATAATGAAATCAAAATCCACAAAAAGTCAAGTTTTGTGTTCCTTTTGGAGCAGAATACTATTATCAATATGTATATTTCTCGTAAAATAACCAAATTAAACTAAGTAATTTTTATTTTTGATCTGAACTATGGGCTAGCATTACATCAAGTAGGATCGAATAATTGCGTGAATTAATATTGATATATTTCGTAAGTATGTATTTATGTCATAAGTATTTGAAAAATCTCATGATATCATTGTATTTGTAGTGATGTTTGCCTATAGTTTAAATCAAAAGTAAAAATAATTTAGTTTAATTTTGATTTCATTATTTTAAAATACTGGTGTATTTAATGGAAAAAATGTTATTGCCGCTGTACAAATGTATCAAAAATTATTAAAAATTTTTAATTTTAGCACATCAAACTTATCTGACCTTTAATTACTGTATCCAAAATTTAAATGATAAAGTTACTTAGCAGAGCACACATTAATTATTTTTATCAGACGAAAACACAATTTTTTAAATACGCTAGTATTTATCACTATAAGTGCTCTGTCAGTCCGAAGTCTAGATCAAGTGTGACGAAAAAAATCGTTGTATTGAAAACCAGTAAAAATGAAGAGGAAAGATTTATTTTAACAAAAATGACTCATTACTTAAGAGTTAATCCAGGACGCAATTCTACCATACTTACCTTTCCAAAGTCTGCGGCACAATTCTACCATACCTTTTTAATGACGAGACACAATTCCACAACTGCGCTTTACTTTTAAGTATAGTTATAGGATAGGCGTTAATACAAACATAACGATTTCGCATAAATTTTTGTCTCGGAGAACAGTAACTTATTTGTCGATACGTACCAACTCTTATAGTTTCATCTGTTTATAATTTGCAAATATTGAACATAATTACATTCACGCTTACATAATATCTAGTATCACTATTTGTATACATTCACATACATGTATATAGCAATGACCTAAATGCTTGATATTGAATTGAATGGCAAATGTTGCGAAAAGTATAGTGACCCTAAGTACACGAGACACAAACACACACACACTTCTTGAGACACATCGATAGTTTTTACAAGAGCTTATACAGTCCACAGGTTTAACAATTAAAAAAAATTTTTACGTTTGATATTATCTTAGCCAAATTTCAGCCAGACTTGGAGCAAGACTTTTGGCAGACATGATCCAGACTTTTACCAGACCATAGCCAGACTTTTTTTTTACACGGGAAGATAGTTTATTGAAGTTTCTGTGATATCTCTTGAATAAGTAGCATTTTGAAGGCTCGGAGTTTTAATTTTAATTGCAAAAATTTGTAATCATCATCCTTACCTTGTGTCAGAACACAAAATTATAATCACAAGTTCGTAATGAAAAATATTTGTATTTTTATTCGTGCTACTTGCGATACACCTAATGTATAGGATTTTAGTTTAACTGAAGATTTAAATACTGTCCTAAATCCTAAAAACTGATACAAATGTAAAAAAAAAAATTCAGAAAAAAATATGAGCGAAAAAAATCTTGAAAGTTCCTTAAATCTTGAGTTAAAATTTGTTGTTGCACTTTATAAGTTGAGGCACTAGTATGAGAGCGTTTTTTCCTACTTTCAAGCCAAAAATAGAAAGTCATTGATTATGTAAAAATCGGTCCCTTTATTACCGCTCAGCACTGTAATGTTTTGTAGTATATTTCTCTAGGTATACGACTATTTTTTTAGAATTTTAGACTTGTTAATGATTTCTTGTTTTAATTTTACGTATATAACCATAGATTAAACTTAATGGCTGTAACATGTCCATTCTATAAAAGCTCTCCTTATCTTGATTATATTGTTCTCATACTCTCGTCAATAGTACACGAAACTCCACAACAATGACAATCGGTAACGTGACTTATATGAGTAAGTTGATAACATTGATACATCTGACGGTACGATAAAAGTCATACTAATATGTAAACAAGCGATTTAGCTCTGATGTATGAACCTGTTGAGCTTGTAGAGAGAGACCGAAAGAGAGAGAGGGAAAGACACAGAAAGATAAAATATTGGGACTATAGTCGTATACGCCTGTGCCACGTGACCAAGGCAATATATATAGCTATCTCGCGGAAAAATACTACAGGCACAGGCGGGAGAAATCTAGTTTATATTTTTTTTTTTGCGAAAAAGATGTTGAACGTAAAAAGTTATTCAAGTGAATGTTTTTAACAGTGTGAGAGTTATGTTGCTATTTTTTTCATACATGAAATCGTTTACTAAGGCAGAAAACAGCTTTTTGAGAGTATACGGAGTGCAGTTAACCCTACTTTAAACACTGTTGCTTACCTCTGAGCAGCAGCAGCAGGGTTGTCTGTATGTAAGGTTTTAACTGCACTCCTTACTTTCTGTTCTCGGCCTTAATAAATGATTTCATCAAAGAAAAAAAAATAGCAACATAACTCTTATAAAGTTAAAAAACATTCACTCAAATAACTTTTTACGTTCAACATCTTTTTCACAACAAAAAAAACATAGACTAGATTTCTCCCATACTTACGGCCTGGAGTATTTTTCCGTGAGATAGCTACATATATTGCCGTGGTCACGCGGTACAGGCATAATCCTAATACCTCTTCTGATTCATACACGTATATATTATGTCGTCATCAGTGATAATGATAATAATAATTATTTGCATCTATTTCGTTAGCCATAGTAAGTCTCACTGACCCAAGTAGGCACATCGATTCGTCATTTATTACTTAGTTTATTAATAATTTTGGAAATTTTTTGTTTGCTTCAGATAAGATAGAAAAGCCGCGCAGGACCGATTCAAGCTGCAGTTGAGGAAGAAAAAAGGACTACCTTTTACCCCGAAAGTGGCTCTTTGCTGAGTGGCCTGGTGACAAAATAAACCGATAAACGTGAGTAACGGGAGCCGAGCATCGAAAGCATGCATGCAGCGAGTCTTGCCAGTAGTGCTAACGCTCTGCAGCGTCAGTACTGCTGACTAGAGCACTTTTTTTTTTACCGTGGCGTTCTGTGCTGATTTTTCTATGATGCTTTGTAATTTGCATGGTTATTGTTTGCCCTAAAATTTTAGCTTGCTGAGTACTTAAGGTGGTACATTCATGCGCGACTCACGAGTCAAATCAGCGACTGTAAATTGAATTGTTTTTTTAAGTTGTCGAAACTAAAGAAAATGTCATAAAATATTGTTCATTCAATGAAATAAGGTTTTAATGTCAAATTTCTCATTATAATATTTCGTACAAAAGTTTCTAGCAACGATTTTGTGGAAACGCGTTTAACCTTAAAATTTCTGCGGCCAATGCTATCCTATGCCTCTAACATAGAAAATGAAAATGTTCGATTGAATTTTCATGATTATCTTTTGAATTAGTCGTTCATTCGAGTTTTAAAAGATACCAATCTTTTCGGGATTGCACGAGCTTCATTGTGTTAGTTTTTTATTCGTTTCTGACGGGCAAAATTTTTTATTTTCCGTAAACAACGTAAAAATGTACTGCTCTCCATAACAGCCTATGTTAAGAGAGCATTTTTAAAAAAGCTTTTTCTTGAGTTTCATGCCGTCAATTTTACTGAAATTTTGAATGAAAGTATATCGTAATCCAATAAACATTTTTACAAAGTTTTATTTCATTCAGACGACAATCTTTTCACGCATGAACCACCTTAAACATTCGGTTGGATGAAGTTTTTGGACGCGATTCAACACAAATAATTTCGGTCGTATTTTCAACTTATCTATTTGTGCCATCTTCTCGAGTGTTCTACAATGAATCGCTTGTGCAGCTAGGAATAAGAATCGATGTTGACTGATTTATCTAAAGGTTATTTCATTATTCTACTCTGGCTAAGAGATCAATTTATAGTACATTACACCTATAGAATGATAAAGTGAAGTACTACTTTCGGGCTGGAGGTAGCATGAAAATGGGTAATCATCTAGTTTAAGATACACACCTCCGATTTAGAAAAAATTTAGTATAATGTACTGATTGTAATCCCGTACAAGAATATAATTATGCATGTACATGTTGGTGTCGGAAAGAAGTTTTTAGTACAGTTTTGTTTTTTTTTTTTTTTTTTTTTTTAACTACTGAAATATATTGCACGTAAATATATTACAAAATAACACCAAAATACTGTCTACCATGCATATATAATCGTGTTTTTCTGTACTGTATGCTTTGAAGTACTTCGCTGTACTATTTTCTACACTTTACAAATATACACATACATGCGTTTTTATTCGACGCGAGAAATTTCGTATTTTTAACGTACAGCGAAGTACTGAAAAATAAATATACAGTACAGAAAAACACGATGATATACGTATGGCAGACAGTATAAATATAGCCATACTTACGTACACTTGTAGAAAAAAATTTGCTTATTTCTGTAAGTATTTGGTGCAAATGTGCAATTATAAACAAATTTTTTACATTTATAAACTCAGTGTTTCATTGCAAAAAAAAAATTACAAAAATATTTAAACTTAAAAAAACTACATTAAAAACTGCTTTCCGACACCAAAATGTACGTATATTATTGTTCGGGATAGCACACTGTATACAACATACTAAAATTTCATGGCAATCGGAGGTGTGTATAACTTAAACTAGATAATTACCTGCATGAAAATTTTTTAGCGGAAATTTATCTTTATTTTAATTCTGTATACGTTAATCCATTTTTGAACTAACTTCAAATCGATGGTAATGACTGCCGTTTGTTTTCGATGAAGATTCTTAAATTAATAAATTCAAGAGATTTAGATGATAAAGCCTCCTTACAGGATATTTACTTCCTTGGAATGTTACACGAGAAATATAGTTCATCTGAATTATAGTAGGGGTGCCAGAGGTTTCGACCACCGTGGTTTTTTCCATCATTACGTAATTGGCCTTGAAATTACTAGAAAAATATGAGCAATGTGTAACGGTGCGCATCGGTCGAGGAAATGACCGTCCCGGCGCCACGTCACAAACTCACTCGTCCGTTCCTTACCGTGCCCCGTCCCACTGGACTCCTCT
>JAPYYV010012257.1:0-15883 GCA_030522625.1 Copidosoma aretas | reverse complement strand
GAAATATATAAGTGTATCGATACTTGTGCAGACATTTAAGGTCGTTCTACAACGAAAAATGGATTTTGAATTAGCGAACTAGACGGAGCGAGCGAAGCGAGCGAAGTCGTAGTGAGCCACTGTCGGTAATGGATGCCTTCCACGCACCCCCGAGGTGTTAGAGTACTGTATAGTGTCAATTATATCGCTTTGTCCGCATATGTCCCCATTTGTGTATATATATATATATATATATATATATTTATATATATATAGTTTACAACATATGTGTGTAGTTTTCAGAAAAAATTTTTCTTGCCCCTCCTGCGCCACGTGCCGTAATAATTCACGGGTAAATTTGTTCAAGTCTTACACACATACATATATATGTTCACACGTCTATATTTACATAAATTCATTCGATAATCCATACGTACATGCAGACATACTTACGCATTTACACGGAAACATATGAATATACACACAATCACCAAATTAATGTATATAATGTATATATATATATATGTGTATATATATATATATATATATGTGTGTATGTGTGTGTGTGTGTGTGTGAGTGAGTGTGTGTATACACACTAGTGGGGCTTTGCCACCTGCGCGCTCCATGCCCCAACCACTTACCTTAAGACATGTAGAAAACAACTTTTGTTTATAAAATCATTTTAAAATAGTTATAACTACTATAAATTGTAAAATTTCTTCTTTTTTAATTTTTTTTTTTATAATATCCTTTTCCTCAGTATCTACAGACTTTGCGAGAGATTAGTATGAATTAATATACTTTTATGTAAATTTTTTTTTCTAATTTCCGTTATAAGATTCGTTAAATCATTTGATATTTGCTATACTTGTATGATTAATATTTCGCAATTTATGTTTTTTTATAGTTATGTGTATCACGGATAAATGAATGAATCCTTACATTACATTCAAAATTTATTTAATTGTCAAAATGATTCTTAGAACGACCGACCGGTGGCTTATTTATCGTGATTACTTTGTTAAAATTATGAAGTTTAATCCTGTAAGATCAGTAATAATTTTACAAGTCAAGAACTCTATTTACTCTTGAAAGACGGCCTTCCTTTACCAAACCATCCTGGTAAAAGGGACGAATTTGCTGCACGATTTTTTGCAGGATATCCTGCAGAGTTATTGTGCGTTTTTCTGGCAGGATTTTCTAGAATCGCAATCGAAGTGTTGATCACAGAACTGACGAAACTTTCCTCTTTATTTAGCTGGAAAGTCCGTATTGCGCGTTGCGGGTTCCGTACCAGGTGTGCTATGGACAAAATATGACTGCCGAAGGAACTGGTGTTAAAAACATCTGAAGTCGTTTTTAAGATATAGGACCCGTAGATCCGGTGGATGTGTAACCCGGGGACATCGAGTTAATATTTTAATCAAATTAATTATTCTAAAACTAGGCATGCCATGCGCTTCGCGCGCTTTTCCTATACTTTTTTACGACAAAAGGATTATTTTTCTTTAATTTACATAATATAACATTGACTATTTTCAATTTACTTTAATCAGTATGTAAAGTGAAAGAAAAAAGACCTTCATAACAGGAATTTATTGTTTATATTTTAGTACATATTGTTTTTTTTTTTTTTATATTATTATTCTATATCCACATTAGCTGATATACATTATAAAATATATATAAGTAAATTTAAATCGTTTGCCGGTTATGTCTAAATAAAAACCACGTATCTTATGTATCCTATTTATTGACATTATTACTATATATTATATATTTTGTCTAATTTTTTTTATTTAATCAAGAATACATTGAACTAAAAATTTTTATCTGAACCTTAACAGAATTTCGTAAAAACTTTAAATACCGATGGTAATTATGTTTTAATAACATTTTTTTTAACCGTGGGTTTTGTTTAAATCATAGTCATGTGACCATCTTCAACTAATCACATTACAAATAGATTCGCTTCATTCGAAATTATTCTCATTTTTAAGATAGAATAACAGAATCATTATTATTATTTTTTTTATTATTATCATCAATATTATCATTATTATCATTACTGTAATTATTATTATTATTATTCTTAATATTTTTCATTAATATTATTATTATCAATATTATTAAATGCTAAAATTGAAAATCAAAATCAAAATCAATTAAGTATACAATTTTTTAATAAAAATAACTTATTGTACTTAAAAATAGTGCTTTTTTAGACAATGACCAATCACACGTCGACCGTATGTTAGATTCAGCCAATGCTGTTAGGGCTTTACTTTTAGGCTATGAAAATTTAACGATAGGAATAACAACATGACCTAAATTCCAAGCTTTCGAACCTAGTAACCCGGGGGACAGCGAACTAATAATAGATGAACTAAAAAATTATTATAAAAATAACAACATAACCCCTATTACAAGCTTTTTGACCCAGTAACCCAGAGGACAGCGAGTTGACAGTCTTTTACTTAAACAAAATATTATAATAGTAACGTCACCTACATCTTTAATTTATTAGTTTTTATATTATTAAGTCGCTGTCTCTCGGGTTACTAGGTTAAAGAGCTTGGGATTTAGGTTATGTTGTTATTTTTATAATATTTTATTAGTTTATCTATTATTAACTCGCTGTCCGCTTGGTTACTGGGATACAAAGCTTGGGATTTAGGTATTGTTGTTATTTTGATATATGCTGGATGTGTAATGGTAACTTGATTAACCTGGAGAGCCATAATGACACTAATATACTCTATTCAGTCGACGGGAACAGTGAAAACTAAGTTTTGTCAACCTCCAAACTTAAAAAACCTTTAATGACATCATAGGTTGAATGTATTATAATATATTTCTCAATCAGAACTACGATAAGAAAATAATGTGAAGAATAATACAAACATTATTGAAGACTGCAGACTGACTAGCAAACACTGCAATCCTGCATAACGTATGTGTTGTCTGGATAGCAAATAAATATATAATTGTACATGATGTTCTAAAAATGTTCCAAGAAAACTATACCTCGAGATTAAGCTTGTCAAGACGAACAAAAAAGCTTTTTACCAAATTTCCATCCGATGCGTGTAAAGAGCTTTTTTGATAGCCTTTACAAGCTTAATCTCGTGGTATAGTTTTCCTGGAACATTTTCAGAACACTTGGTATAAACACACAGTACAAACTAGCCTTACTGACTAATCTGACATCTCCGTTAACGACGAAAATAGATATTTTGCTATTATCCGTTTCCAACTTGAACAAAAATTACTTAATCAAACTGAATAAATACGCTTCAAACATAAAATAAAGATCTTACACTAGGACCCTTAACTCTTTTTTTGACTATACTTGATAATTTTTACACAACTATAAAAATATTTAATCTCACTGTTGCCTTTCCACAAAAAATGTTGCATAGAATAAAAAATTGTTCATTTTTAAGTATTTCTCGCAATTGTGAGAGTTGAGTGTCCTTCGTTTATCGATTTCCAGGCGGTTTCCAAAGTTTCACACAATTGATAAAGTTGGAAAAGAAAAAAGTTAGAAACGGAGAAGTAGTTTTTTTAAGTGTAAATAGTTTCCTCCCACGTTCTCTTAAAGAAGGCCTCCTGTCACTCCCCTTAAGCGGTATGAGCCGTACCGTGCGCATACTTATGTAGTGTATGATTTCGAAATTTTTATCATATTTTAAGTGTATATTATTGATCAAATTTTTTGGGACATCGCATTTTTCCTATTTAATTGAACAGAACGACAATTTAAATGGGAATAATTTGAATTGTCAATACAAAACTCAAGAGGGACTTGAGAAAAATTTTAACTTTTTTACGGTTAACTTAAAACTATTTTTTATGCATTGCAACAATTTTGGTCAGAAATTAAGACTGTTTTTGACAAATTAAATATTATTATGCAACAAAAAAAAAAAAAAACAAGGACAATTTAAGACAAAATCAAAACTTTTTTGCGGTGTATTGAATGATGTTCTTTAGTAATTTGAGATATCGAGAAAATTAAAAACAATTTGCTTATAACTAGCCAATTCTAACATTTTTTACCAAAACATAGCGTAAATAGGAGGTATATTAACGCACTTTATATGACTTTCTGAACGAACACTGTAACATAATTAGGAAATAAGCATAAATTAAAAGAGCCATTAAAAACCGATAAAAATTTTTTTTATCGTAATGGTGTCGGTTTTTGCACTCGCATTACCTGATAAAATACAACAGAAATTTTATTTTATAATGTATTTACATAAAAACATTATTGGTATTTATAAGGTTTCGCTTACACAAAATTTAAGTCGCTAAACCATTCCAAATATTTATTGGTATTTTATAAGGTAAACCTGATTAAAGAATTTATCATATTATTCTGTTGTGTTCTATGGAATCTCTGATAGTGTAAGTATATTTAGAGTAACATTCTTTTTTGGTTTTTGTAAGATTTGCCACATAAAAATTGTAAATATTTTCTAATGAAAATATCAACTAGGAAGTTTAAAAATTTTTGAAACAAAGCATGAAAAAACGGAAAAAGTTATTCTTTCAACATTTGTACATCATTATATAGCAACAAATCAGCGTTTAATATTTGAAATTATAATTATTAAAAATCTTTAAAGAGAATGCACGTAATATCGGGGATTTGAACTCGGTGCGCTTGACTCCAAAGTTGATGCTTTATTGATTAAGCTAAAACAAACTTTGTCATGAAAAACACTCAAGACATATATACAGTACAACACAAAAGTTCTATTGCAATCTATTAGGTGATGATATTTAAATAAGAAAAATAAAATTTTTTTAATTGAAATATTATGAATAAGTATTATTTCCATACGGCTTTATCTGTGACTTGAGATAAAGAAATTTTGATGGTACACATTAGTGTGTGCTATAGAACAGAAACAGTACATCATAAATTCTAACTGCTCCAGATCATCTTTATATGTGTACACTCTGATGAGGGTGTCCAGGTGGTGCGCTCCAGGAATTTAAGCACGTTCAACTTTCTAGCTATTAATCTAGATATCCAAGTGAGTTTAGTTCCCGAATATGATGTCCAGCGGTGATTGCTCGCTGAAGACAGTATCCAGGAGCATGTTTTGCCTTTTGGCGATTGAACTGGATGTCCAGGTGTGCCTCGAAGACATTCAGTCAAACGGTTGGATAGCTAAACGAGCTTCAATTCCTGGCGCGCACCACCTAGATACCGTCTTTAGCGTTTCAAGATACTTGGGCGTCCAGTTCAGCAGTACAAAAGCCAGACCGGTTTGGCATGCTGAAGCACACTACCTGGACATTATCAAGGCAAACAGACCAGGACATCCAGTTCAATAGCTGGAAGATTAAATGTGTCTAAATTCCTGGAGTGCATTAACCGAACAACTTCGCCGGAGTGTACGCATACCGAAATATTATTATTTAATTATAACGCGTAGAATATTTAGTGTAATACAATTTCCATTGGACTCTCTGAAACCGACGAAAAGGTCAAGAAAATTTATTGGATTTTATCAGTTTCTTAATAGGCTAAGCCTTAGAAGTAACAATACAATAAATTTACAAATTCGGAATTCATTTTATATTGTGTCTGCATCGTCGGATAAATAGCAATATTTTTTTTATTAATTTAGTTGTATGTGGTTTTTGCACTTGGAATTCCGTATATAATATCATACAATAAAAAGAAATATTTTTATTTGTTCTTTAGGAGTTCCATATAAATCCAACAGAATTATTTTCATGATTTCCTGATAAAATGCTACCGCAATAGTTTTGGGATAATTCAATAAATACATATAAACCATTTATTTTATTTACCGAACAAAGTCGTGTACAGACAGAAATTCGTAAATAGCGAATACACGATTTACAGGATTGTCCAAATAAAAGCGTTGTGCTTTATTTTTCAATTTCGTTTATAAGGATTGCCTTATTAAAACCCATTAAAATATATAATTTTATTAGTCACGGATAAAAACCAATAAAAATGTTAATCTTAATTTTCAAATACGATAGAAAATAGCAAAATTTTATTGTGTTCTATTAGCATTTTGCAATTGGGAGTGAAATGATTCGATTTTGGGTTGCTGCGTTCTCGTTGCTGTATTTGTTCCAAAAGTGGTAATATTGGATGTCCCGCTGTAAACTTTGGATGTAATTCGTAAAGTCAAGAAAAATAAGCTCTATTGGAACACGTTTCATTGCTTCTAGACGATGTGATCCACTAAATCATCATTTTTAATTTTAAAATCCATAATAGTTTCTTTTGTGAATTTCGACATGTATTTTCGTTCTTTTTTCTTACCAACACAAGTAAAAACAAAAAAAAGTTGTTGTTTAAAAGGAATATAACTTTTGTACATACATCGCGAGATAGTTTGATTGAACTTCTTACAATCAATTTAATTACACTTTTTTTAGCAAGTATATGTATAGTTTTCTTAATAAAATAATCAAAACATTAACGCAACACAAAAACTATATAGAAAAAAAATAAGACACAAAAATTATATTCTAATTAACCCATTGACTTTCCCCATTTAGCTCGCATAAGTCTCACTTAACAAGCAAACTACTTTACACTGTAACTCAATTGAATTTACTCGACGGAAAAATGATAGAATTAGGGAACAAAATAAAAAATCACTACATTTATGAGCTACGAACGAAGATATTCGAGCTGTTAACCCACACGTGGCGCCCTACTGGTAAGAATAGCTGAAACCTGTACCTGTCATAAAGTTAAAGTACAAAATTTTTGCGGGAAAGCGTAAGAGCACTTTATTTTAATATCAGCTGTTATGTAAGAAAACAATAATAATTATTGAGGTAATAGGAGAATTTTAAATTCTAATAACTTTTTTTACGGTGTGTATCGGAATGCATAAGATTTTAAATTTGAAATGCAATGACAGGTTCGGGTTCAAGCTATTCTCACTAGCAAGGCACCACGTGTGGGTTAAGAGCTCAAATATCGTGGTTCAAGAGAAATATCTGAAGTAAAATAACACAAGAGGAGAACAATGACCGATACAAAAGAAAAAGTCAATATTGAGGTGTGATTTTCTGAGTTGCCAGTAACTACCTCTTCCCCCCCTGTTTCTCTTTCTCACTTTTTCACTCTTAAGCACTACTGACGCTCACCAATTTACAAAACCTTACAGCCCACTGCTGTCCTTCATCGGGCGCCACAGTGACTATGTACATATATATAAACGAGTTTGAAGAAGAGAATAGACTTGAGTAACACCGATTTTTCTGCTTGGCATGCCGCAAGGCTCTATTATCCATTGTTGGCGTGGCAGCCCTCGATCTTTAGTACTTTTTTAAATAAAAGTGGACTGTTTGTAATTTATTAACTATCAACTGTTTGTGGGACATGTCACCAAAAATAAATAAATCGAAAGTATAGACTTTAAAAAATAATTTACACAGTAACCATAGCAAATAATTAAACAATAGTTGATAATTTAAAAATATGTATTCTCTTAACCACACATCATATAAAAGTAAAACTAGCATTTTAAAAACAATCGAACACAAGCTACAAACATAACCTTTGGTTTAAATTTTTTTTTCGTTTAAAACGTGCACTAATGCAATGCTCTAAAAGTGTATCCAATAATTTGTACGCAATCTAAAAATTACACCTATTTAGATCTTAAATATCTTAATATTGTAGTATATCAAAAAAGGACTCTTAATACTACAAACATAGTACAGTACAAGCCCGTCACATCACCTTTCGCGGTCTGGGGTTGTAATATGACAGAGGGCCCCTTCTCTGTACATATATGTAATACATGTATAGGTATATAAAGAGATTCGGAATCTCAAATAATCTCTTACGACATAATATTTAATACTTTATAAAATCTTGTATAAAAGTAAGTTCATATACATAAATAAGCTAAGCAAAATCATTTCATCAAAATTTATTGAAGATTTTATAGCATAAAAAACTATGCTGTTCAAGCTAAAGTTTCTGAATAAATTAAGTTTTATTTACTATAGCGTGGTATAAAGTTTTAAAAACAATGGATCGGAATAAAATCATTCAAAGTCCCAAGATTACTATTTAAGAAGCCAGTGACCAAATTAAAGATTTATTAAAAGAAAAATTTATTCTTCTTGACTTTTGTGATCTCATTTTCAATAAAGCTTAATCAAAAGCATTAAATATGACGGTTTCTGCGGAATTTACAAAAAAATTTTGGAAAAATAGATAGAAAAAATTTGATGACGAGAAATCTTCTGATAATTTAGATTCATCTGAGAAGAAATTCAAAGAAGTAATTTTTTTGTACAAGTAGCAATAGCGATTGATAAACTTCTATTTGATTTGAATAAGATTGTAAACATAACTAACCTTGTGACTTGTCTTTTTATGCCTATTTTAAGTGTATTCAATTTCATTTAATTTTCTGAGGAAAACCAATCTAAAGCTTCACAACCCTCAGTATATTGCTACCCTAAAGATGTTGACAAAGAAAGCTTAATTAAGGAATTAAAGTTTATGTACAAAATTTACGGTACATACATTGAAAGTTGATAATTTGGGCACAACTTATCAGCACTTAAACTTCTCAATGTGATCTATGATAAATGTCTTCAACCAGTTTTTCCTCAAATATATATTGGCTTACCTCTTTCGATTGTTTTTCCTATCTGTGTAGCAACAGGTGACGAGATTTCAGTAAACTAACAATTATAAAGAACTATCTAAGATCATGTATGGGTCCGTCGCGTTTGGATCATTGTATGATTCTGTCGATAGAAAAAGAACTGGCAACACATATAGATTATTATGATGTTATAGACGAATTAGCAGACATAAAATCAAGAAAAATAAAATTTTAATCGTATGAACATATTTATAAAAATTGCATTCATTATTTCTGTACAAGTAAATTAGTATTTATCAATGTGTAATCTTTAAGTAACAAAGCACAGTAACAATAATCTATAATAAAATTTACATTAGTTTTAGATGACTTGACATTCAAAATACGAAAATATTACTTTTTTTAAATCTCAATCATATTTTTGGGGAACCGCCCCCCGGCCGGGGACCTGAGGCAATTCGTCCTAGTTGCATCCTCCTTGTGGTCGACCTGGTGCAGTATGGGAGAGATCTGAAAGAATCGTGTTTTATTAAGCACAAAAATGTCAGAATCCCTGAACATTCTATATTTTATCGATTTGCCTTTGAAGATTGTTCAATTAAAGTGTTAAAATAATTTAATTTATCAACGACTAAGAATATAAAATAAATACTTCATCAAAAACTTTTATTAAAAATGAAGAGCTTTACAAAAAGTTTTCATCGAGGCGTGGAATGTTGATGTGCATAGCGCTCAGAGGGGCAAGGCTCCACTAATGTTTGCATATTTATTTTGTACATAGATATGTACATACATACATATACTAGCGGAGCTTCGCCTCTCTGCGCGCTACGCGCGCCAACCCCCCAAACTTTACCCTTCATAGACGTTGTCATTATGTCTATATTTTTTATTTTTGAAAATGTACTTAAAATTATTTATTTTTTAGAACAGCAAATTAGAAGACCTGAAAGAGTCAAGAGGGAAAAAAAGCAGTTGTTTACGTAAGAATACAAATATTTAAATCTGTTAACGAATAACTAACATTTCGATTCATTTTTTAAGACATTAAATTAAATTGGTATTTTTGGTGTAATAAATTATTTGTAGACAATACAATAACTTTTTATATGATAATACTTTTTTTTAATAAATATATTATACTTTTACGACTTGTATAAATATTTTTTGAAACAATTTAAAATTACAATGAACATCGCTAAAGATAATATAATAGGAGATGGTAACTGTTTGTTTAGATGTTTCTCGTACATTTTGTATGGTAATGAAAATCATCACATGAAAACCTGTTCAGAAATAGTGCAGAATATTATAGATAATTGGAATGTATTTAATAATTTTATCTTTGGAAATTATTATTATGAATCAATTAATATTAGTTTAGATAATTACAATTACATGAGTTAAAACAGTAATTATGGTACTGAAATAGAAATAAAAAGTTTTGTCAATATTTATGACATTTATGTTGAAGTTATTCTACAAAATAATAATCATGTTTTTGGTAATCCAATGAGTAAAATGAACTTAACATTACTATTAAGCGGTAGTATAGATTCTGGTCATTATGATATTTTAGACTACAAAAATTGCAAAATAGATAAAGATGTGAAAGGATTAAATAAATATACTGAACGATCAGTTAAAAATTATGTGAATAATGATAAGTCAATGGTAGAAATTAATAGTTCAAAGAAAAAAAAAAAATATATATATATATATATATATATATATATATAAATAAAGTTAAAAAGACAGAATATATGTATAAATAAAGTCAAAAAGACGGATTTTTTGAAAATTCATACTTATCAAAATCCAAACATTTTAGTAGATGGAAATTGTTTGTTTAAATATTTTTCGTTATTTTTATACGATAATCAAAATTACTACATCAAAAAAAGATTAGAAATAATTCAAAATGTTATCAAGAAATGGAATATTTATATGGATATCATTGTAAAAAATAATTTTTACAATTTTATTCACAACAGTGTTGATTATTATAACTTTATGAGTGAAAACAAAAATTATAGTAACAAAATTGAAATTAGGAGTTTTGTCGATATTCATAATATTAATGTCGAGGTTATTTCTGGAAATTCTATCAAAACTTATGGAAATTCTTCGACTGAAAAAAATTTAGTGTTATCATGTAATAACAACAAAAATTTTCCTTATTACGACGTTCTCGAATGCTGTAGATTTAAAACAAAAATTAAAGTTAAAGATACAACAAAAACTATACAAGATAAAAATTTAAAGAATTTTGAAAATAACGTAATATCAAAAAAATTAGAAAATACAAAAAAAAAATAATTCTGAAAATTTTGTTAAAAAATGTTTAAAACGTAAAAATAAAAATAGTTATGACAGTCAGATTTTAAATAAATGGAAAAATATAGCATCAAATTATGATACGAAAACTACTGAAATTAGTTATTTTGGAGTAATGAGTTCTGAATGTACATTTTGTTCAGCTGTTTTTTAGAAAGAAGAGAGGGAAAAGTTTTGTTGCAAAAAAGGACAAATTATTTTACCGCCATTAAGCAAATCCGACGAATCATTAAAAAAATTTTGTTAAATGACGATAATTTCCGCAAATTAATAAGGTACTATGATAATAAATTTTTTGTGCATCATTCAATGCTAATATATTACATGAAAAAAAAGGCTGTATATAATTTCAAATTACAAGGTCGAGTTTGTCATTCAACACCTAATACTTTAAAAAATTCATCCAATATAAAGCCTTGTAATAGCCAACTGTACATATATGACAATGTCCATGCAATTAAAGAAATACGTAAGTTAAATCCAAATTTACTTACAAAACACTTAGAAATTCCGACCAAAATTTAGAATAAAAACCCCACATCAAAAAGTCACAAATATCTATATCAGATTACAAAATCACAAAATTTACTAGAGTACAAAATGTTTTTCTTGCGTAAAAATGTTAAACAAAATAATAGGTACAATAAACCATTAACAGCCAAATGTGGTGAAATTATTGTCTCTAAATCTGAAGTTTTTGATGACTTTGATTTATGCGTTTATCCTAAAAATCTTCCAGATAATATGCCAACTCATACCTATTTAAATAAATTATTTAAATATGTAGATCCTATCGTATTTCCTTTGTTATTTCCATCTGGTGATTTAGGTTGGAGTACAAATTATTTTCAAAATCCAAAAGAAAAAATTCAAACCATTTCAAGCTTGCAATATTACATTTACAGATTATCGTATGGACCAAAAAATTTTCAAATTGATCGTTTATTAAAAGCAGGAAAATTCACACAACAACACTTTATAAATGCTTATAATATTTCAGAAAATAATCGTATGAACTACTTAAGGAATAATCAAAAAAATTTATGTATTGCATGTTATAAAGGACCATTGGATCATGTCTTGAATAGTGCATCTAACATCACACAAAATTTTGAACAAAGAGAAAAGATTGAAAACCTTTTTATATTACCTTTAACTTATATAGGTGGGCCACGATATATGCAACAGCATTATCAAGATGCAATGGCTATTATGAGAAAATGCGGTGGACCGGATTTGTTTATAACTCTCACGTGTAATCCATAATGGAAAGAAATTAAAGATGTATTAAAAAATTTTCCAAACAAAACTTTACCAAATGATACTAAATATAACAGTCAGATTGTTTCATACCAAATTACAATGTATTTTGGCTAATATTACAAAAAATCACTTATTTAAGAAAATAATATCTTACGTTTATACTATTGAATTTCAAAAAATAGGACTGCTACATGCTCATATATTAGTAACAATGCATCCTGATGATAAAATAATTACTCCAGATGATGTTGATAATTATATTTTTGCCGAAAATCCTTTAAATGATGAAATATTTAAAAAATTAGTAATTAAACATATGTTACATGGGCCTCATAATTTATATAGTCCATGTTTGAAAAAAAATCAGAAAATTTGTCCAAAAAATAATAAAAAAGTAATAAAAAAATTTTTGTTGACAACTCAATGATTGTAGCGTACAATAAGTTTTTATTAATGAAATACAAATGTCACATGGACGTTGAATACTGTGCTTCTATACAAAGCATAAAATACATATACGACTATATTCATAAAGGAAATGATAGAGCATTTTGTAAAATACAAAAAGATATAAATTGCGAAAATGAGGTTTATGATGAAATTAAACAAAACATCGATGCACAATATTTAAGTCCAATAGAAGCGGCGTGGAGATTACAATAATATCCCATTTGCGGTAGAAGTCATTGCGTAGTAAATTTACCAGTACATATTAAAAATAAACAAAATATAGTTTTCGATGAAAAAAAAATTTTTGAATCTTTGAATAATTACAACTTACATCATGCTTTGAATTAAATATATCAGATAAATTTGCTCAAAATTAAAAATACGTAAACATTCCAGAATATTATAATTTTAATAAAACTATTAAAAAATGTGAAAAAAGACAACATTCCAGGTAATATACTGCAATAGGTAGATTAAATGTTATTTCTTCGAAAGACCAAGAAAGATTTAATATAAAGTTGATATTAAATAAAAAACTAGGTTGTACATCTTTTCCAGATTTAAAAACATATGAGATAAAACATGTACAACTTTTAAAGAAACTGCAATTAGCATGGGTGTAATTTAATACGATTTACAAATTTGGTCTATTTTCGAAGAAGCTAGCGTTGTTATGTTACCAAATCAATTGAGGAAATTTTTTGCATGGTTTTTACTTGCAGTAAATATTGAAGGTGATGATATCTGGACAATGTTTAAAAGCAAGTTTACAGAAGACTTTAAAATAAATAAATAAAATCAAACTCTTTTACATTTAAATACAATTTTTAAATTAGAAAGTAAATGTTGTGAAAATTTTAATCTACCTGTTCCAGAGAATATTATTCTAGATGTAAATCACAATGATTAGGAAATTGTATTAAGTGAAAATATGTTCGATGATACGTATAAAAAATTAAACAAAACACAAAAACATATTTTTAAATCTATATGTAATGGTGATAATAAAATTTTTTTCATTAATGGTCCAGGAGGATCAGGAAAAACTTTTTTGTACAAGACTTTAATTTATTATTTTATTTCTAAAAAAAAAAAAAACTTTATCAATGGCATGGACAGGAACTGCATCAATATTACTACCAAAAGGTATGACAAGTCATAGGACTTTTAAATTATTATTCGCATTAGATAACATTGAAAGTTTTTTTTTAATGTATAAAATAGATAAAAAAAAACTAAGAGAAGGGGTTTTACTTATATGGGATGAAGCTTCAATGATTCCAAAAAAAGCATTAGAAATAGTTGACAGAACTCTACAAGATTTCTGTGACAATGATGAGCCTTTTGGAAAGAAATTAATAGTGTTAAGTGGAGACTTCCGTCAAATTCTGCCTGTAGTTAAAAATAGTAACCGAAGTACAATAATTTCTGAAACGGTTAAATCATCATATTTATGGCCTTTTTCAATGTTTATAAATAACAAATGAACATGCGATGAATAGACCAAATATTCTTAAAATTATTATTGCAAATTGGAGATGGACAAATCAAAAGTTTTAATATTCGCGAAAATTAGATTGCTAATAATGTGGAAGAAAATATTGTAACATACTACAGTATAGATATAGCTACTTACAAAGATGTTTACGAATCAGACGATGACATTTATATGGATTTTCCAACAGAAGTTTTGAATAATATTCGAGGAGGTCTTCCACCACATGAATTAAATTTGAAAATCGGAGCAATAATATTGTTAATCCGAAATTTAAGCATTAATGATGGACTTTGTAATAGTACAGATTAAAAATATGGAAATTATATAAATTAAATATTGAAGCAGAAATTATAACCGGGGAGAAAATTGGAAATAAATGTTTTTACACAACGTATAACATTATTTTCTGGAAATAACTGTTTTTCTTTTATTTTATACAGAAAACAATTTTCTATTGTGTTAGCTTTTTCTATGACAATAAATAAATCTCAAAGTCAAAGTTTTGATAAAATCGGTCTTCATTTTAATAAACCTCTTTTTTCTCATGGTCAATCATATGGAGCATTGTCTAGATGCAAGATTCCTAATAATATTTTTATACAATTAAATTGAAGCGAGAGTAACATTGTTGAAAACATAGTTTGGGAAAAAGTTTTTGATGATAACACTGAGGCATGGTAACATTGTTAAAAACATAGTTTGGGATGATGTTTTTGAAGATAACAATATAGCATGGTAAAAAATTACAATATGATGGATAGTAAATAATAAACATAGTTCAAATAAAATTTTACTTACATCACTCAGGTCTTTTTAAAAAAAGTTTTCAAAATTCAAGAATAAATTAAAAAAACTGGATGATGCCTATTTATCTTAATATAAAAAGAAACTAAAGAGGTAATTTCATGTACACGGAATATATGTATGAAATTACTTTTTATGATAATAGTGTTCATGTTACTAAGACGAATGGGGAACCACTTGAAAAAAGCGCTCTCGGATGATTACCGCACGGTGGAGTGGAAAAAACATCATAAATTTTTTTTTTTATTACAAATATAGATTATTTATATAACTAGTTCTTTGTATAAAATCAGGAAATACATGTACATAACTTTTTTATTTTCGATATGTCAAATTGTCAAAAATGTACTAAATAACCATCCCCTATTAATGAAAAATTGTGGAAATTTGTCTATTTTACAAAATAACTTATCAAATTTGCAAACGCAACGTTATGTAAGTAGAAATATACAATACAAAAAATACATACAATGAAGGCATACATGAAGTAGTAAGGGTGAAAATTGTTGAAAACGTATTAAACAAGAAACCCAATACTAACCGAGAAAATAAGGAAAGAAAACAATAGGTTTTTTTCGGATACATTAGAAGATGGTAGAGCGTTATTGTGATGGGATTCGTCTATAATCGGAATAATTCGCCTGTTTTCGGCAGTCTTCGGCAAAATATTCTTCGGGAGCCTTCGGACATCTTCGGGGTCTTACAAATAAAAAATTCTAAGTCCCTGAGGGGGGGGGGGGGGCGCGGGGGGCAAAGGGAAGAGGGGGGGGGGGGCGGAGGCGGGGGAGGGAAAAAGGAAATTGCCCGTGGAGGGAGGGGGTAGGGGGTACTTACAACTAATCGGTGTATTGCCTGAGTCCCGACCGGGTGTTTACGTATAAACACCAGGACTAACTCCTGCACACCTCT
>JAPYYV010012256.1:0-10385 GCA_030522625.1 Copidosoma aretas | reverse complement strand
TAAGGTTAAATCTTTATTTGAAATATTTAAAATAGACTTCAACAATTTTTACTATATTTTTTACAAATATTATATATTTATGAGCATGCATAAACATATTAATTGATTTTTACATACTTAATATATTATTTATAACCCTTTACACTTATACCTACAACAATTCGGTCATTCACTGGGCAGTTTACCCCTAATTTAGGAGAGCTGACTCGAAATCTCCAATCAAAATTTAAATATTTCAAACGGTAGATCCAATATGTCAGAAAATATTTTAAAATTCAACAAATGTCACTGTACACAAATTTATTTAATATGAAATGTCATATTCTAGGAAAAAAATGCATTATGTTATTTGCTCATTGAGTGCATATTTTTTGCGCAAAAAATTAATGCAATATTTAAAGTCATGAAATCTTGTCCGATATGGACATGACACAATAAAGTGCTAGAATGATTATATCAACCATCTGTTCGATGTAATTTCTTAATTTAATGGCCCTCCACTTATTCATTGCTACGTCCTATGTAAGGGTCAGGATACACGCTAAAAAATTTTTCAAGACAGAATTTTAGTCAGCCAAACAGGCCTAACAGACCTAAGGCCGAGTTTTACAAATTTTATGAATTATCAAGCATAATGAAAGAATAAGAGGATGTGGCGATGCGTAGCTATGTTGAAACAGCCTATTAGAGGTCGGTGCTGACCGGGAAATATTCGGACCTTGAATTAATCAAATTTCTTTTAAGACCATTATGGCACTCTCTTATCTCTTCTTAGCAAATGACAGCTTGGAAATAGTTTTCTTGAATACTGCGCATTCACCTTATCGCCACACTTTGTTATTGTTTCTTAGTGCTGTCAACCAGTAAGATATGCTATGACTGCGAGAGAGAGAGCATGGCATGATGTCTTTTTCGCACTCACATGATATTTGACTGGTTTAGAAGCTATTCGCTGATACTGCCGTAAAGCACAAGCACAAAAAAAGCATTGGCTGATACATCTACATCGGTGAAAAAATAAAGCATACCGCGCTGTGCATTATGTATAGATATAATAATTAAGCTCTTATTATGCCTACTGGTAGTTATTGTGAACAGTTTCCGTAATTAACTGGACGCATTTTTAACACGCAGTGCCACAACAGTATGACTTATCACCTAAGGATTTCGAGCACGTCGTCCATGCCTCGATAGTTTATCCGAGATGGCCAGGTCATAACAGCTAGACATATCAGAATTGGTGGTTTTGGGATCGTTACCCGCTAATCAAAGTGTAAAAACAAAAATGGTTGCTAGACATATACAAGTACGAATACTGACTATTATTATAATTTGTTGTACATAGTTATCATTCAGTTGAGCGTCTGTTAGCTCCGTCGATCGAACCATTCTGTTACTCTCTCTTTGAAGACATTTTATGGACCCTGAGTCAGTTCTCAAAACTAAATAAAGTGCTGTTATTAATTTAGAGCAAACAGGCACATGACAGTACGAAAGTTTTAGGCCACTACTGTCGCTAGTTATATCTTGGAATCTGAAAGATGTCTTGAAAAAAGAATTGCGAAATAGATCAACCGAATGAGGAAGCTGTGTTCCCATACAGATGTAAGAATAGAATGAACAAGGGGTGCAGCTGCCTGTTACTGTAAGAGATAAGCGCAATGGGATAGATGTATGCCCGATAGTTATCTCTCTTTCTTTTTAACTGAATACTGTGATTGAGCACTGTTATAGGCTGGAGAATATGCCTTGTCTAGGAGAGCCAATTACAGTGCTTAACAAGACTGAGACACGGAGAACTATCAAGCCTATATCTTTTCCACTGCATCTACTGCGAGGTTAAGGCTTCTGTTCCATAGAGATACAAGAATAGAGCACGCGAGTGCCCAAACCAGGCTTAAGTAAGAGTGGCGGCAGACAAGAGAGAAAACGCTGCCGAGCTACCGTAATATTTCTCCTGTTTCACCAGGGCTCTATGGCTAATGATTGATTGACAAGGTGGTACAGTATGCAAAAAATACGGTAGCTCGGTAGCGTTATCTTTCCTGCCTGTGGACACTCACTGCTCTCTCGCGTACTTTATTCTTAGGATTGGTTATATCGGTACATAATGCACAGCGTGTAATGCTTTATGTTTTCACCGATATAGATGTATCAACCAATGCTTTTTTTGTGCTTGTGCTTTACGACACCATCAGCGAATAGCCTCTAAACCGGTCAAATATCATGTAAGCGCGAAAAAGACATCATGCCATGCTCTCTCTCTCTCTCGCAGTCATGAGATATCTTACTGTTTGACAGCACTATGACACAAACAGAAAGTGTGGCGATAAGGTAAATGAGCAGTATTCTAGCAAACGATTTCTAAGCTGTAATTGGGCAAGAAGAGCCAAGACAGCACCATATTGGTCTTAGGAAAATAGTACATTACATTACAGGGGACGACAGTCTAATATCCCTTCCGGCGGTTGATTGCCCCCCCCCCCTCCCCCCGAGACGAATCTGAGGGGGGCAAGCCGCTGGGAATGGTGTTCGAGTTTTGTCCCTAATGATGGATACTATTTTTCTTCCTATCCAGTCGAAAATTCGAAGTCAAATCATATTCTCGAGTTAAAAGTGCAAAGTAAGCAGGATTTCGTCTGTTGAACAAATAGATCGGTTAGGTTAGCAGACCAGCATCTGTGCCGGCGAGCAGCATGAGCAGTATATCTATAGGTACTTTGACACGTTAGATGTGTATTTACCGTTTTGAATATTAGAATTTTGATCAGAGATTTCGAGTCAGCTCTCCCTAATTAATTTGAAACCATATACTTTTGAAGAAAAAATGTTCAATGCGTAAGAGAAAAATGCTTTAGTACGGTTATGTTCACCTTCAGCTCCATCTAGCACTGAAACTTGCATCATGCTCAATCCAAACCAAAATTCTTATAAACGAGGATTTACAAACTATAAAGAAAAAAAAAACCGAAAACAATACTTTAACCTAACCAAAAAAATTATTTTAACTTTCTAACCTTTAAATAAAGGTTAAAACAAGCTTAAAAAATTTAAATATATTTTAAACGATTCAGCGTCAAAAAGTACACAAAGTGATATACTTTTTTTTTTTATTCTATTATCAGCTGAAAAATTGGCAAGTCAAATCCTCAAACGTAAATTTGAATTTTTGAACTGTTACTGACGCTAGTCACGTGACTCAAGTAGTCTCAATTTTTAGGTGAGTTCTAGTCTTACTAAGTACTATTGATAACCATACTTTTCAACCAAAAATTTTTTTGACTGTACCGTTTGACGTGGAATTCCCCAATGCATACATTTTTTTTAACGATTTCTTCCCACCATTGAAGTTTTACAGCATTTATATAGATTCTTAACAAATTATAGGGAAAAAATAAATAAAGTAAAGTGTTAAATTAATTTTGAAAAGGTAAAAAGTAATTATTGTAGATATATTCTCAACTTTTAATTAAAATACTTAAAATCCATTAGAGTAATACACAAATCCGAGCTGAAGAATCTTAATATTGAAAATCATGTTTGGTATTCCACGAAAATTAATTTAATAATTTACCATAAAACGCGGATAAGCCATTTATAACGGTAATTATATGAGATAGAATCTGCATGAGACATTCGAAATAAGTTTTAAGTGATTGAAAAGGAATTTTGATCTGATTTATTCTCACTGTCATTTATGAAAATAATCATCAAAATTTGTATCTAGTAACTTCAAAAATCCGTGGATTGTTAAATCTTACGATTTTTTGAACTTTATTTCCCGTGACATTCTTTTTACGTTATTTTTATCTGTCAAGATATATTCTTAAAAATTAAGATTAGATAATAATAGTTTTCGTCACAAATGTGCATCTCTCCAGGGCGGTCCCTGGGCCCGAGGGCGCTTGCGAAGCAACGCCCGAGGGACCGTTGGCACTCCCCTGGTCGGATGCACATGAGTGGCGAACGCTGTTTCTCCTACCGAGGGTGTCCCAGGGTTGCAAAAGTGCCCGAGGTAGGAAAATGTATAATTAGTTTATTGGCTTTTAGAATTCGTATTTGGTGACCATAAATACACTTCTTTGTTGAGAAGAAAATCAAACGATATTTCAACTTTTTTTAAATTTTATTATGTTTCATTGTTTAGAATTCTTTTCACTTATATAATCAGCGACTAAGAATGCCTATGAAGTCTGATTTTATGGAGAAAAATCAAAATCATTCCTTTGTCGGCTGACATTTTGCATATTCCATTTCCATTTTTTGACAACAAACATAAAATTTGTCTTTAAAAACTTTAAAAAAAAACTATGTATGGTAACTTACATAAAATATCAGATTTTTTCCGCTATTTTTTATCTGCCATCTTTAATTTTATGATTCCAACATTGCATTCGTAATCAGATACGACAGAATACGCGTGTGTATCAATTTACATGAAAAAAGCAAAGTAAAGAGAAGTCTCTGGTTTTTTGCCGTCGTTCTGTATCTACCACGTTGAATATCTTAAAACAAACATTTAATCCGTGATCAGCAATCTTACAAACCGCTGAAAACTAATTTTGGTTAAAAGATTTTCTTCAGAAATTTTTTTTGCCTCATTGTTGGATTTTTTGAGGTTATCGTATTGCTCTTTCAGGAAAAGTGTCAGGGATACACTAAAGTTTGTTATCTTGAAAGTTTTTGGAAAAAAATGGCTCCCATACTTTTAAAGATGTAGTGTAGTCTAATTTTTGAACGAAAAAAGTCTTTTTTTTTTTGCCACTGTGCGGCGTGGCGAGTACCGCAGTTTCAATATTTAATGAGTTTTTTATTATCAGTTGTCTAAATATAATCCTATTATGTTATAATATTATACATATTAAATGATAGAATTCATAAACCTATCAAGGATTTAAGAAAACAAATTTAGCATGCCATAGCCTTACTTCAGAGGTGAGATATGCATTTTTTTAAAACATTATATATCAAAACTTTGAAAACATTTTATTTCAGAATTGTATTTATCAAAGTATAATCACATAACAAAAATACCAACACACTGAACAAATTAATAATGACACTGCGGGGGGCTTTCAAAATTGTACGATAAATCAGATGAAAGGAAAGTTGTGGTGTGTTCAACCAAAATTTCTTTGGGAAAAAATCACAGCGCATTTTCTACGATCTTCTGGGTTCTTAAGCGAGGCTCTATTTTGGTTGCGTTTATGGCATTGGCACCACGCTTATTTTATATTGTATTATTCAGATGATTCTCAGAATACTAGGTACAATAGATACAAGACGGTAAAAGAAAGTATTTTGGATACAATCCAGGATACTTGAAAACAAAGGATTTAAGATACTTCAAAGATACCAAGTATTTTATCCAACTTGAGCATTGAATATACTTGTATCTAAATACTTTTCAACACTGGTATCAACCAAGATTTGAGGCACACATATAGAGGGTAGCTTAACTTTGAATCTACTATGTTTATTTCTACAATGAGTATCTGCAAAAAATTTGTTTTCAAGCTTTCTCCACTGATAATGTATTCTGGTAATTCTGGTAATGAGGGATTTTTTCACTATTCCCATAATTTCTGTAAGAGGTAGATTAGCTCTCTCACACAGTATATTGTCAGTAATTTTTTAATATGTCTCCTTAAGTTTGTCTTATAAGATAAAACTTGACCAGAAATAAGCCATCTTATCAAGAACCACGAAGCAATAGCCTCACCCAGTTTACCCTTAACAACCTGTCCCTTAATTGTAGCAGTGTTTGTAACGCCATCGAGTAACAAGTCAACTAAAAGTTTTTTTAATATTCTTGATCCGCTTATTATGAATGTTTGAAGTACTTTTAGTTTAAAATTTAACTATTCTCCTCGCCACAGTCATAACATCATCACCTACATCGCTAGAAACATTTCAGCCCTCTTTTTTATTAATCTTAACAAATCAACAAGTGATTTTAAAATCAAAGAGCTTGGTTAACCGGAATGAGTTAGTACTTCAATTTCTATTCTATGACAATCAAGACCAGTAACGTATAATCTAGCAGTGTCTGAGATAACAAACAGTAGCCTACAGCTAAAAAAGGTAAATTGAACTGAGGTTTTGGCTGTTTCAGTATTTTTACTGATAGAAATATTAAACTGTTTGGAGCTACCAGATTAGACCTAACTTGTAGTATCTGCTCTTTCAATTTCTCTGTGAAACAGTCTATGGTCTTTTTCTTACCTAGGGCGCAAAGTGCAACTGGCGTTTTGCGCCCTAGAGCCGCACTTTGGGCCCTTGAATCGATTACCGCCCGTGGGCGCAAAGCGATTTCGCGGGCTCAAAGTGTGCCCATGGGAGCAAAGTTGCACTTTGCGCATTCGGCAACAGAAACACCGCTCGCCCCTCGGGAACAAACATTCAAAAAACCCTGACCTTCGGGCGTGCATTTTGTACTTTGCGCCCTAGGTACGAAAATTACTATTTCCTACCTCGGGCCTTTTCGGAACCCTGGTACAACCTCCGTAGGGAAAAAAGCATTCGTAAGTCGATCGTAAAGGCTTTCTTTCGAACCTTGTTACGTCCGTTACCTCGCCTACGGCTCGGGTCGTAAGCCAAAGTAAAACTAATTTTCACTTAATCAGTTACATCAGTGAATTTTTCACATTTCAAGTCGATTCAATAATTATTTTTGAATCGTATTGATCTATAGGGCTACTCGAAAACGTTCAATATGATTGACTTATTTGAACAGACCAACTTATGTGAAGCAGCGTGTAAACAGAACATTGACAAATGGACAAGCTGCAGAAGTATGTAACTGCTATATTGGTTATTTCGATTTTGATTATTCGCGCTTATATTATAGGTCTGAATTCTTTAATTCGATAAGTAAATCAACTAACAAACCAGAGTCGAATCTTCGATATTTCAAGCAACATTGAAATCCGGTCTCAAAAGATAGATGACGATACAATTAAGTATAAGCGATTTGTAGACGACTGGAAAACGATTAATTTGAGAAAATAATGATTATTCGGGACGGATCAGATAAAGATTTACAAATTTTCTTTACTTGCAGTGATCTTGAAGATATCACTTGCTTCCTCTGATTTCGAGATAATTTATTCCTAAGACTAAAATGGGTTCGATGAAATAAATTATCAAGAATAAAGGTACTTGATGACATTCAATTTTCTTTATCGAGAGAGGAAAGCTGCGCATAATGAAAAAAATACGTAAAATAAAGTTAGTGCCAGAAACTTTGATTTATTAAGCGTCAAGAATAGTCTATCTATTCTCTGATTACAATTTACAATCACAGTTAATATTAAAATTGCCACCTCTCAATTCGACTCGAATTTCTTAAAAATTGAATTTTTGTACAGTATATGTTTTAATTTCACTGATATAAGTTAATCGGCTGTTAAAATCTTTAATTTCCAATCTACTAAATCATATTAAATATTCCTAATTTAATACACCAGACTGTACACTTTACTTACTCAAAATCCAATTTACTTGATCTGTACAAAGTTGAATGTGATCAGCAAAATGTATCTTTGATTGAATCATAGAAGCTAAAATCAAGTTACCATAAATTTCTATGCACATAAGACACATAAATTTGTATTATGTCATCTGTATTGAGATAATAGTCGAATTCGAATTTTTAAGTACCACAATCACATTCCTTAACGTCAGTGTGATCAGCTATCGAAACAGAAACACCGTGCCGAGCAATTAGATTACACAAGTCCGTCAAAGGATGAAAACACATGTTAAGAATCTAAATAACTCGTCAATTCTTCAATGAAATATCTGTAATTTACAAATATGTTTAGGAGTGTGCCAGTATGTGAGTAGCAAATCGGCTTTTAATTCGTCTAGAACGATCAAACTCTAATCGACATCGTATCCCAGTGTAATGGCGAACAACTGACTCATGCGCCTTACTCAAATTATTTTTCGTCGATTGATCAAATAATTTTGGGTACTGACCTGAGCAGCTCCAAGACTTTACAGAACGTACCGCGGACAATCTCAAATACTTCGACAAATGATAGATCAAAATGGATCAGTATCATGTGAAATACGTTATAAAGATTATAACTTTTCTTATGTTCGCATCGATGATTTCTAGAAGTCTAATTTGAGTGTCTCGTGTAATTCAAATTTACAGTCTAATAATTTAAAAAAAACAAATTACTTCACACCTTAATATAGACTCATTAAGAACTGCGTCATGAAATCATTGATTTTCCAAATGAGTTTTAAAAGCCTTTAAATACAAAATTTAATTAAGTTCAGTCTCGATTTCTAAAATGTATAATATATCGAATGTTTTCAAATCACCCATTAGTTTTGAATTTATAGCAGAATAATATAAATGCTGATTTTAACACTGGAATTTTATTCCTTTTACTTCATATATCTTGTACGAACGAATCGATTCCAATTTTATACATAATTTAATATAATTTTTTAATTCAATGTCCTCGGTTTTTTTTAATAGTGTATTTGAGACACACTGATATCAGATTTATTGATTACAGTTTTAATAATTTTAAGTGTGTTTTTATAACAAAAAAATTAAGCGCAATTGCATCGACTTTCGAATCTAATGTTTTTTTGCTCTCGTCGATACAACTTTGTCGATTTTCGAATTTATAATTGCAATTATCGATTTACCCAGGTATGGCCATTGCTACCGACTTATCTGCAAATATTTTCCAATCTTATAATAAATACTGAAAGCAGGTAGCCTATTGCATCTTGAATAAGATTTGATACTACTAGATATTATTCCACTGGTGTCAGATTTAATTTCAAGTATAGAGATCCTAAGATTTAAAAATATTTCGAATACCAGATTCAATACATTTAAATTAGAGGAATAATAATCTTAGTTGACCGACGGAACACATGTCTGCATTAGCCTAAGATTGGACTATGCTTATCCTACCACGAACGCAATCCATCGATCAAACATATCTGTATAACAAATATACGTAGTTAAGCACGAACGCAATGCATAAGCCAGCTATATTTTTCCAGTAAGTAATCAGGGAAAAACGAGGATTAACATAATGAATCTTACAAGAGCATTCTTTCAAATTCAATTTTTCAACACTGCTGTTTTTATAACTAATTCAATTGGTCGACCTCGAATGGAATACAAACGAAACAATGACGTTAGTTAAGTATCGCTAAATACTTATAATAAAATATAACTTTTTAATAATACACATAAGAATGTAAATAATTAGGTACACTTAAGTAGGTATACTGGGATGATACTGGCTCAGGCCAGTACTGGCCCCCTTACCCCCTCCCCTGTTGAACCCCCCCCCCCCCCCAGTTTTTTTTTCTCACTAGCGCACGAATTATTTTACATCAAGTACAAGTATGTACTTGATGCTCAGGGCTTCCCGGCCCTCGGTAGCGCACCAGGCTGTCACGCCGAGGTACAGGGTTTGAGACCGGCGTCCGGAAATTTTTTTCCGGGCTCCAAAAAATTTGCTCATAAGTTCCTGTAAAAAAAAAAAAAAAAATTCGAATTTTAAAGTTAAAATTCGAATTCTAAAAAAAGATTTACAGAAAAAAAAAAAATTAAAAAGTTGGTCCTGAAAATGACCGATGCTCTCGGTAATAATCCCAATACGTTAAGTATTTATAGTCCTGAAAAGGACTGATTGCATCGTGAATGGCGGCGATGTGAGCACCCCTTGTCGGCTTATTCAGCGTCAGACAAGTGTTTCAACGATGCGGATACCTCCTCGTCAGCTTGTTCGACGTCGGAGGGGTATCCGGGAAGCAGCGGTGGCGATGATGGCAGTGGTGACGTACGGCAGCAACGACGACGGGCAGCGGCTGCACGATTGTCGTCGACGAAAGCAGTGGCGTGCTCGACGTCAGCAATACGGACGTCGTCGAGGCGACGGCGAGGACAACAGCGAGGCAGCAACAGCAGTAATGTGCAGCAGCGGTGATGATGTGTACAGCAGTGGCGAGATGATCAGCGTCTGTGATGCGCGAACGAAAGCGCCCCATACTTATAGCAAACACCACAGCTACTCCAAAAAGTTCCCCCACCACGCGGAAGAGTTGCGCTCGAAATTGGTCGTAACGCCGCACCAATCGGAGAGTTCGGAATCAGTGGTAACGCCGCACCAATCGGAGAGCTCAGAATCAGTGGTAACGCCGCACAAATCGGAGAGCTCGGAATCAGTGGTAACGCCGCACCAATCGGAGAGCGTTATCCGAATTTGTACCCCCACTACGCACAACTATCGAAGTCATGGAAAGGAGCTATTGACTTCAATTTATTCACTTTACTTGGGGTACTTTGCGGAGTAGCTGTGGTCTCCGCCTTAAATACGGGACGCTTTCGCGAACTCGGC
>JAPYYV010012255.1:0-10385 GCA_030522625.1 Copidosoma aretas | reverse complement strand
TCGTTATCTGAGAGTTACGTGTTCAAATTTTTACGGTACGGTTCCGATCTATGTACTCTATGACAAGTGATTGGTTGGCGGCAACCTTCCGACAAAAAATTACCAGTCTAGTTTTATGCAAGATGTCGCCGACCCAAATTTTATAGATACGTCATAAAAACTTGTTCTGGTTTGCTAAGTAAGAATGATTCATTATAACACAATATTTTCCATACATAAGAAATTTTCAAACATGAGGGGTGAAATCAACCCCTAAAATTCGATGAAAGCAGCAGGTACTTTCTTCATTACCAATGTTATTAGAAATTTTCTATAACCATTATAAATAAGAGAATATTGGAAGGGACAATTTCTCAAGTTTTAAATTGCTAGTCCAATTATTTATCAAAGCTTTAATTGCATTTATAAACGAGTTGTATTTTTTATTATGAAATTATTGTAAACAGAATGGAAAAAGAATGACAAAAGCCGTTTTTCTAATTGTTATAGGGAACAAAGAACAAATTTATAACGACTAATTCAATTAAATAAAAATAGTATTTAAAAAATTATACTTCTACAAAAAGTCGTTATATCTCTATGAAAATTTCCTTTAAACACAATTAAAAGTTTAGGTACAGGCATTTTGAAAATTCCTATTAATTCTGCAATTCGTAAATAATACATATAAGTATTAACTGAATTCATAAACATTTAAAGATTGTTTTCTCTTCTCACGTCACATTCTTGTTCAAATATGTATATCGTTTAGTAAAATAAAATCCATTTCAATTTTACAAACAACAAACTTTCGTCACAATTCTTTAAAATTTAGTGTGAGGTAGCTTCATATAGTGTAGTTTCAACCTCCTTAAACTGACCAATTAATTAGCCAACGTATATTCAGATACATTTAAAATTTTCTTATTTTTTTAATTGAATTTTTCTCAGTTGTAGAAAAAAATTTTGATATCAATATGTATTTAAGTAAAAGAAAATTCAGACCATGTACACTAAAGAAAGACAATAAAAGCTTTTTAAATACAGCCAATTTACGGTAGGCTCTTACGGCAGAATAGTATTTTTTCACCAAAAGTTACGGTGTATCTTTGCATTTAGTAAACAGATGTAAACCGAAAACTAATAGTTTATCATTGGAATAGCCAAACATAACTGAATTTGTTAGTGTATGATAAAACAGTAAAAATTTTTTTTTTTAATATTCTCTAATTCATATTGATGATTAAAAAAAAAATTCCATTATGGTTGGTAATAAGGTAAGTATCTCTTTCAGTCTTCAAAGTTTAGGGGTTGTTTTCACCCCTTACTAGTGATAATTTTTCATTTTGGTAAAGTAATGTTTCCAAGTGAATTCATTTCATTCAGTAAACGAAATAAAGTTTTCATAAAACATCTCTAAAATTTTATCCATATGAGCTTATTTAGGGGTAGTTTACACCCTCAAACTTACTAATGTAAATTATCAATTGTGTATAGTTAAACTTGAGAAATTGTCCCTTTCAATATTCTCTTATTTATAATGGTTATAGAAAATTTCCAATAACATTGGTAATGAAGAAAGTACCTGCTGCTTTCATCGAATTTTAGGGGTTGCTTTCACCCCTCATGTGTAAAAATTTCTTATGTATGGAAAATATTGTGTGATAACGAATAATTCTTACTTAGCAAACAAGAACAAGTTTTTATGATGTATCTATAAAATTTTATTTATTTCAGCTTATTTAAGGGTAGTTTACACCCCTTAAAATATTAAAATTCATTTTTTTTGCTCATGCGAACTTCCGAAATTTTTTTTTTTGTTACTCTTAAATATATAATGATCAAAAAAAATTTTTAATCAATTTTGATAATAAAGTAAGGATCTGCTAAATTTTTTTCTATTTTAGGGGTTGTTTCCTCCCCTAATGTTATATAATTTTTTTTTAATCGTTTGCTATTGCATAATACATGTTTATTGTCATCAAGCAAACAACAAAAATATTTTTACAAAAAGTACTAAAACATTTGGATATATTAGCTTGTTTAAGGGTAGTTTTAACCCCCTTAAATACCCTGAAATGGATAATTTAGTGTACAATAGGACACTATGAATACTTATTCACTAATATTTATCAATTGTATATAATTTTTTTAACAATTTTCGAATAATTCAATTATTGACTTAAGTATTCGACTAATTTTTCAACTTTAGGGGTAGTTTTCACCCCCTTATCTCACATATTTTGACTTTGGTACAATTTTCCTATATTTTGTATGCGATTATCAGTAAGCTCCAAAAAAAATTATCAAGATTGGTTCATTTGTGTTGGGTCCATTTTATTTCCAGAAAAAAAAATCCTTTTTTCCCACAGTGTGCCACTATCGAGGCATTACTATCACAAAACGATAAAGAGAGTCATAAGTGTATTGTTAAATTTGTTAGTCGCACCTTACATGGAAGTGAAATCAATTATTCCACAACAGAGAAAGAAATGCTTGCAATTGTCTGGGGGGTTGAAAAACTGGGAGTCTATTTTTTAGGTGCATCAAAAATTTTTCCGAAGACTGATCACCAATTCTTGTCATTTCTACGTAATTGCAAGTTTGGGAATTCTAGGTTACAACAATGGAATTTGGCAGCACAAAATTATAATCTTATACCGTCCTACATCCCTGGAAAGACTAATAATGTTGCAGATTTTCTGAGTAAAATGTATGATTATACTACGCAAGACGAAATAATCATTGCACCCTTACTATCATCAAAACCATGAACACAACTACAACGAATTTTATCAAATTTAGATCAACATCAAAGATACGATAAACTATGCATAAAAATAAATGAAGAAATAACAAACAATGATATATAATTTTCAATAAGATACGTAATTAAAAATAAATTAATGTGTAAAAATCGTCAACAATCCTGAAAGTGATAATACCAAAATTAATTCCTACGCAAATGGTTATTGAAACGCATATGATTTATGGTCACATAGGAAGCACAAAACTATATTATTTAGTTGACGAACAGTTTTGGTACCCAATGTTAAAAAAATAAATATCAAAAATTATTAAAACGTGCGATCTTTGTCAAAAAACAAAATACCCTACACAAAAATATCATGAAATATTGCTACCAATCACACCTAAATTACCTTATAAGTCAATATCTATCGATTTTTATGGCCCATTACCAACTTCGACTGGAGGTATTTAATATTTATTGACTACAATTGATTTATTCACTAAATTTGTAGTATTTTACCCCTTAAAAAAGGCTACCACAGCTGCGGTGATAAATAAAATTTTTAAAGTAATATACCGAAATACGGTAAATTCCAAAGAATAATAAGCGATCATGGGAAGCAATTTACGTCAGAAAAATGGACAGAAATATTAATAAAAAATAACATAAGAGCAATTTTTTCTTCAATTTGCCACCCACAATCAAACTCGATTGAACGAGTACATCGTAAGATTGGTCGGTTGATGAGAACTTTTATCAGCAGTAAACACGGAGCATGGGCAAAATATGTACCTTTGATACAAGATATCATTAATTCTGTACAACACGATACTACGGATTTCACACCTTTTGAATTACATTGCTATATTAAACTTATCCGTTTTTGGGAAAAGTGGCTTAAACCACCTCGGCTAAAAAAAACCACATACAAAACAAAAGTATCAAAGGCGAATGTAAGAATGTATAATAGGATAAATAAACGTGCTCGACGATATAATGCACATAAGAAACACTTTTCTTTTAATATAGGTTATAAAGCTTTAATCAAATCGCTTAATTCTTCGAACTTAGAATTCAATGTTGTAGCTAAGTTTGTACATTTGTACGAAGGCCCTTACGAAATTGTGGAAAAATTAGGTATCGACACCTATTTACTGAAATATATTAACAATAACAACATACGAAGAAAGTTTCATTTGAAGAATTCAAGACCATATTATGATGGTCGTGATGTTGTTTGATTTAATGAGAAGCTATAATTCGAAGAATAACATCCAAAAATAGCTCCTTATAATCTATTCAGTAATAATAATGTGAGTACGTTTATGTTATAAGTGCGGGAAAATTCGTTTATGTATCTATTTCAATAAGATTACGCATGTATATATGATGTATGTATATATTTCTGAGAAAATCAAAATTTAACTCAATGTGATATATCTTATTTTATGATACTATTTACCTATAGAAATGGGAATATCACATATACTTAATTGTAAAGGAAAACAATAAAAAGAGTGTATAAATATGGGTTTGCGAACAAACAATCTTAGTCCTAGTGAAGTGATCCAACTTGCAACATGCCATGAGTCACTACACAAACCATCCGACCCATGACTTATGAAATTAGTACCAATGTTAACGAAGAATTCATAAAACACGACATAATGAGTGTGACTCTGGATGATATTATACCAGGATATGATAATATTCTGATAATAAATATTATTGAACCCAAAAAAGAAGGCATGTTGGGACAGATCGGCGAGGCACGTCCAGGTGAACACACGCAAACCTGAAAACAACGAACAATAGAACGTGGCACACATACGGATGTTGTGTCAAATCAGAAAGAGAGCAATATAAAGAATCGACGTTTGTAAAGGTTCGGCCAGATACCCTACATTATTTGAAGGCTGCACCATTAAACGACGACAAGAAGATTCAAGTGCGTCGATGTCACCTAAAGTTGATCCATACGACGAGGAGACAGCACTTGAAGAAAAGTATGACAGAGCCTTATCACACGATGTATGGTTAAACAGCAAATATGAGTTTGATGAGAATAATCTAGTACTTCGAGAGATCTATGCTGATTTATAAGCTCGTGGGATACCGATGGTACGTAACGACGAATATCTTCACGAGTTGGGTTACATCACGGGTAATATACATGATTCGAATTATTTTTTTTTTTCTTGTTTAGTTGATATTCTCATTCTGGGGAATAGATATTATGAGTTATTTTGCGACATACCCTGGTTTATTTATTTATTTTTCAAGGGTAAAAAAAAAAAAAGTTATTGAAAAGTATATTACAAACAAGATTGGTGAAAACATTGACATTAATTTTAAATATTATCAATTACGATAACAACTAGCGTGTTAAAAACGAAAACGTAAAAAGATGCAATATATTTTTGCTTGTTATACTTCGTACTATAATATGATAATGCATGACAATGTTATAGCGAGTATTATTACTTAACATAACACAAAATTTTCATTGAACTATTTCTCCGCTTGTAAACCAAATTACAATTATTATGTTAAAAATTTCTATTTTGCTGGGGGGGTTAATACAACGGATTTTTCCGTTTAAACTCAAATCATATTTCTACTTTCATTGTGAATAACGATAGGGCGCTGTTAACAATTATTGTGTTTACCATTACAATAGAAACTTATCACTAATATAACGAAATTTCCTGTTTGTATTATATTGAAACGTTCAAACTCAAAACTTACATACTTACAGTGATATACACTTATAATTATCGCTATATTACGTGATCATAGCGGATTAGGCGATTTAAAGGAGCAAAACGAGCGAGCGTCGGCACATCGGCAAAGTACAGTTGTCTCGGTGGATACGTAGCACGGAGCGGTTGGGCTCGTACCCTAGCTCTCCTCGCTTATCTGCTGTGACTCTGCCATAAGCCAAAGTTACAAAATAATGATTTCTTGATCCTATTTTATAATTTCTAATACCCAATGAAGTGGTCTATGTACAAATTGTTATTAATGAATAAATATGAAATATAATTAAACTTAGTATATAAATGTGTCGTTTATTGATTTGGCTTACGGTATAAATTCATATGAGTGTAGAAAAGATGGAGTTCAGTCTTGTTCACTGAAAAACGCCTTTCCATTCAATTTACCGCACATTCTACAACATATAGCAAAAGCCGACGTACGAGGCCTTAGTAATACGTCATCGCGCACAATCGACAACAGGATATCGCCGATGCAACTAGAGGCGAGGACGTATGCAAGGAAAATCATCATCGAGCAATAGGAGATTACACACGTCAGTTTATAAGTAAGTTGATATAAGGGAAGGGTTATGCCTATTCTTCTCCTGAGACGGATCGTGAGCAGGTGCTCGTACCACTGGCACTAATAGAGTCTCAATCCCATCCTTGTCCTGCTAAACCACATCCTAGGAGAATTACCTTAGGGATGGCAAGATCATATAAGGGCGTATAGATATATTTTAATATATGAAAATATTGTCATCATAATCATGTATGGTCAATTGAATAACGTGATTAATAAAAGAGAGTAAGCAAATTATTTAAATATATACATATATGACCATGCTCCGCGTTACCCTAAAATTTAATGTCGTAAGATATATTTTCGGTCGCCAACAGAAATTCGATATTGTAGTGTATATAATGAGTAGACTCACGACTTAAAGCTGAATCAATACTCTTCGGCCACGGCTAGTCAGCGCAGGGCCATTTTGATATTTTGTTCATATATTATGAATTCATGCAGAAATAGATACATAAATATATGTATATATATCTAGTTATGTGCTCAAACTCAATAAAAATACGATACAAGCTGTAATGCTGATACCCTTTGACTTTTTAAAAATACCGCCAAGTGATACTACAGCTCCGAGTTGTAGCTTCTGCTGGCTGTAGATGCAACGTTGCCACATGTTTTTGATTCGTGTTATTTTTATTATTCTGGCACAAATATTTCCGTAATATCAATTATAACAGCAGTTAAAACTTTGCACAATTGTTTCTCACACTTCATTCTCTCTACACCTCAAATTTTAGTGTCCTGTGTTATTTCCATCACACTTTTTAATCAAAATTTTACAGTTGTCCCATGAGAGTACGTGTTAACCATTGCATTTTCATTCTGACATTTCTCAATAATTAGTATCATAACGTATGTCAAAAAAAAACGTGTGTATTCTAGACGCTCTTAATGTTCATATACTCGATTTCTATCGACATCTGTCATTATTTTCAATAAGTAGGCAACGTCCTAAAACTGATGAAAATATCATAAAATCACTAGAGTTTATAAAAGCTTTTCAAATAGAATGTTAACAATTGTATAAAATGAGTATATAGTGACAAAAAAATTTAATAATCATACATCCTTAGCCGACGGAATTATGGTACGAATATAAGTATAAAGATAATCTTATATTAATGTAATATTGATGTAATAAAATTTATTCAAACATCCGAGCATTTTTAGTATATTCGTTATAGCTTTTATAGTTGTTATATAAGCATTCAAAATAAATGGTAATTTTTTAAAAAAGAGAAATTTACGGAAATAATTGTAAAAAAATCGTAAATATCACCATATAATACTTAAGGTGAAACTTTTTAATTTTTTACTTTTTACTTTAAATTTAAATTTACAAATATCATGTTAGGTTTGAATGCAAACTGGCCAGGATATATATGAAAAATAGAGGATGCAATAGTTAGCCTAGAAATAGGCATAAAAAAAACACAAGAAATTTACTTTTTGGATGCAATAAAAATGAACCAGAGTAGATGGTCTTATTTATGCCTAATCGAAGAATTAACGGACTTTTTCAATAAAAATCATTCAAAATGCACAAAGAAGTTAAAGTTGTATATGAAAAAGTAGAGGATGAGAAAACGTAGGTTTTATAAAAAGAGCAGCAAAGGAAAATAAACTTGAGATAATCACAGATAATTTTACAAAATAAAGGAAGACTTTACTTTTGTCAATCATAAAATACACAAAAACGATATGGTAATTGATAAGTCTATCATCCGTAAAATGTAAAAAAAAAGAAAAATACAAAAAGAGAAAAATGAAGTGACAAGAAAAACATATGAGAGAGTTTAAAAGTTCTTAAGTGACTGACTATAGTCTCTGAAATGGAAGAAAAAAAAACATGAAGCACATATTGCTATGTAAAAAAAAAAAAAAAAAATATTATTCAGGAATGTTGGATTAGAAGATAATGGAGAGATATTCAGGAGGAAGATGATTTATATGCATGTATAAGATATTTATGCAGGTAAATAAGGCATTGCAGGGTTAAGATCAAAAGTTCAATAATATGTTATGCGTTATAAATTATAATATTATGTCCATATAAAAAGAAATTATAAAATGTTGTAGTATGTTTGATTAATTACGTATTATACTCAATTAAAATGAAAATTTGATGATTACAGAGATATAAATTCTTAATAGTTTTAAAACAAGAAAAGGAAATGTAGGAGTTTATACAAATCTATATTAGAAATGGAAAAACTATTAAATAAAAAATTTATTTTATAAATATTAAGTAAGAAATTTAAAATTATAGCTTACATAAACTTATATTTATTTATTTATTTATTCATTAACGGGCCAGATATCCAATTACAATCTTTTTAGAACTAAGGTGAGCACCTACGACCGAAGCACCGTCTCAGTTACATCATAAAAACGAAAAATAAATGGATTTAAACCTCATATCTAATGTATAGAGTATATATGTACTAATATAGCTAGGTGTGTGTGAAGGATTAAAAAGTACGATTACTGGGCGTGATAGTCAGTTTAAGAACGTGTACAGAGTATAGGGGTGCGAAGGTTTGACTTTAAAATCTGTATGCTGTTGGTTAGGGGTAGGTTTTGGTTGATGGAGTTGTAGAGTCTTCTTTATCTAGGGATTGGGGTATGATAGGAGTAATTTGTTGAGTGGGTTCCTTCTGGGTAAGTAAGGGGGTTGCAGAGGCTGTAGTTTAAGGATCGGACTCAGAATGATATAAGTTCATTGGAACGTATGTAGTTATTTTTAAGTTGTAAGATGAAGAGACAATTAAAAAATCGGTGTAATTGTTGGGTATTTAACAGTGAAAAATGCGAAAATAAGCTACTAAAATTATGATCGAGATAAGTCATAGGCGCAGTCGTTTTATAGAATGCTTGGCGGAGTGCTCTGTGAATAACCGAATCTAGTTGGTTGAATTTTACTTGTGTGTATGGGGACCAGACTATAGAAGCGTATATGAGGTGTGGTAGGCAGAGATTTTTAAATAAATAAATTATGGATTCGGGTTTAGAGAACTCCCTAGCTGTGCAGTGAATAAAGCCTCACAGCTCAGACGCAGTTGCAGTAACCTTGTTAATGTGGTGATTGAAGGACTATTTGGAATCTAGGAGAACACCAAGGTCTGAGATAGTGTCGACTGTGTGTAAAACGTGATTATCTATGTTGTAGGAAGAAGGTTCAGGTGGCGTTCTTCTGCTAATGGATAAGGTGACGCAATTTTTAGGGTGCAGCTGCAAGCCAGTGTTAGTACACCAAGTGACTATTTTATCGAAATCAGATTGTAATCGCTGGAAATCTTCAGTTTATCCATATCAACAACTTTGCGCCCACGCCCAAGTTGGCCATACCAGCTATAATAGCCTGGTGGGGAACACTATGAAAGGCTTTTGCCATGTCTAGGAAGATGGTGTCTATTTGAAGGTCATCGTCTATGGAGGTGGTTACGCAGTTGGCAAAAGAGAATAGGTTCGTAACCGTAGAAAGAACCTCTCGAAGCCGTGTTCTTCAGAACATATGAATGAGAAAACAGCTTGAGCGAGTCTATTGTACACTAATAAGTCGAAAAGTTTTGGTATGCAGCTAAGTATCATAATAGGCCTGTAGTTAGAGACAAGAGATAGATCGCCAGATTTATGAATTGGATGTATGAATGAAGATTTCCAGTTAGGGAAAACGCTTTCCTCGAGTGTTTTATTGAAAAATAGACTAAGTAGTCTAGTTGCATTACAGGAACACTTTTTTATGAATATAGGTGGTATAAGGTCTGGGCCAGCATAGGGTGAATTTGAGAGGGTTTTAATAGCCTGCTAAATATCTAAGGGGTCAATTGAAAATACAGGTCTGGTTTGTCGTCAAGTGTAGGAATAGTGGCAATAGTGTGTGGGTTGTAGCAGGTGGAGAAGTAGTTTGCAAAAAGTTGGGCTTTAGTTGACGGTGACGTTGCTGTCGTTGAAGAAAGGCAGATGTCTTGCGGAATCTATTTCCATTTAAAACCGCGCTGTACAAAACTCAAAAAATTACGTATGTCTGACTGCAGCGAGTCTTCAGACTGAGAAATGTACTCTTCGTATAGAGAGCGTGAGAGTTTTGTACACTCTGCAGTGCAAAAGATTAATTGGCCAATTGTGATGAGCTGCACCAGATCTGATAGGCCCTTCTTTTTTCATGTATCAACTGCAGTAATTCGGTTGCGAGCCAGGGAGGGGGCTAAAATAGGGATCGGCGATACTTGAAAAAAGTATCGATACATAGGTATCGAGTACTATAAGGGTATCGATTCTTCGGAATCGATTCTTTTTAAAAAGTATCGGA
>JAPYYV010012254.1:6130-16516 GCA_030522625.1 Copidosoma aretas | reverse complement strand
GTCGTGTGCAACGAGCCATAGGCAACTGACTTCCGCGCAACCGAACGTTAGCGAGCTTCGAGTACTCACCCAAATACAGTCACACACACTCACACTCACACATACAACATTTTACCTGCCCATGGAACTACAGTCTCTCAGCCTGTTAAGAAGAGAAACTTAAATTTTAAACAAATGTGTCAAAATACAGCACGGACCTAGATATTAATAAGCAAACAACTATTTTAGTAAAATTAAGTTTAAAAGTCAATACTATACGTTAATTGTGTTATGAATTTACAATAAAACCCAGATTATGATACTCTTTATTATCCACAAGAGGAATTGTGTTGATAGTTGAGAAAAATAAAATACTTAAGTAGTAATCTTCACTGTTATCTCATTTTTTATGTTGGCCATGGAACAAGTGTTACTTTGGGTCTCAGTAGGACAGTACTTTTGGCTGGTACACATGGTTTGCTACGAGTAGTATTTTATTTACATACTAGATTTAACTTGTAAACAGTATAAGATTATTACTTTAGTAATTGATTTTCCACAACTATCAACACAATTCCTAATGTAGATAATAAAGAGTATCATATAATGGGTTTTACTGTAAAAACATAAGACTCCTAATTTATTTATCCTTTGAATTTGATTTTACTAAAAGAGTTAGGTTTGATGGGTAAAAAAAAAGGGTTTTGTTGTATTTTAACACGTTAATGTACTGATATACTGAGAGGGATGTTTCTGGAGTGTAGCGTGTGTGTGAAGCAGTAGCTCGATTATGTTGTAAGTTATATGTTTTAATAATTTTAAATATATGTATGCAAGCCCAATTCTTGTGATAGTCCAATATCTGTATAGAGTTTAGTCCTGAAAAAGCTACTTTCGTAGCAAAATAGCGACACGTTAAAATAAAGAATATTACATTCCAAAATCGGCTTTTGTTCATTCAATTCTGTAAATAAATAAAATAATGAGTAAGAAAATATTGTAGCAGTAATGTTTAGTAAAATACTCTTGCTCTGTTCTTTTCTCACTAAAAATACAGACATTCTCCTCATTTGTCTTTCTAATGCATTTAGCATTCAGAGAAGGGTTTATAAATTTTATTAACGTTTCAACGAATTCTCTGGAAATACGTTATTAAATTAAGTTTTATTAATAATTGTTTTCTTAACTGGACAAGTCTTACTCCATTTTATTCCTTTTTACCTATTGAAGCTTTGAAAATAGACAAGTGGTTTTTCTGTGAAACCTTATTTTATCCCCTTTCAAAACTATTTCTTGAGTGCAACTTTTTTTTTTCTTTTTAAAACCTGTCTTGAGTAATTTTTTAATAAAAAATTATACTTTTAATAAATTTCTAAACATTTGAAAAAATACCGATAAGTTTTTTTGCTTCATCTTTTAGAATCAGAACGAAGATTAAAATTCTTAAATGAGCTGTCGTATTATCAGCTTCACATGTATATGTATTTTAGCCAATTTATCTAGTTTAAGAATTAAAGTTAAAGGTGATAGAAATTGCTTGTTTAGGTGTTTCTCTTATCTTTTGTATGGTTTACAAAACTTTGACATGAAATAACGTGTAGTTATAGTGAACAAAATAGTAAAATAATGGAGTTATTATGACAGTTTCATCAAGCATAATGAGTATTATCATAACATTAAAACTAAAGAAAATTACGATTATGAAATGTCTAATCTCCTTGTTCATGGAAGTGACATTAAAATTATTAGTTTTGTAAATACTGTTGAAGTATTCACAGCAGTTGAGATTAAGTATTATGACACAAATTATTGATTCGCAACTTTTTTAAATAATTTAAAATTAATTCTGATATTTAATGAAATTTATCGTTCTGGTTACTTGAACATTTTTGATCACAAAATATCAGTAACTTTATTCAAAATAAGTCGAATAAGGTTTCCAATTTATATAAAATTTTCAAAGAAACATATCGAACTTTTACTACCAAAACTTGCTCGGAAAGAGTTGACTTGAAAAAATTGTTAATGTAACAAGAGGCGTTTATGGATTATTCCTGATTGACTGATACGATTATTTTTACAATTTTACTGTTGACTATAAATATTGTAATGTTGTTAAAATCAAAAAAGATTATAAGGAGTATATGGAAGTTTGGTGTTAAAGGTAAAAAAGTTAAAGTACAAAGTTTTGTTCAATTTTATGACATTCAACGACGATTCCATTTAAACATTCTAATTTTACTTATTTCTGGTCATCAAAATTTTCAAATAGATTCTACTTAACATTGTTGTTAAATCTAAATCAATACAATGATTTGTTCCATATTTTTTATTTCATAAATAGCCATTTAAGACAGTACATAAAAAATTATTCATCAATAATATAAAAATAAAAAAATTAAAAATGATCACGTGTGATGTAGATGAAATTTTCTCAAAGAAATTAAAGTTGGTACATTTTTTTCGATATTAATTTCAACAAATTATCTTTAGCCATTGAATTATCAGATTTTGGAGAAATGAATTTTAAATGGGCACATTCTTCAGCTGTATTTTATAAAGAGGAACATAAAAAATTAAATTGTTGTACAAACGAGAGAAATATTTTTTCACCACTAAGTCATTACCAACAGAGTTGAAAGATCTTTCGCTGCATGATAACAATTGTAGTCATTTGATGTAATGCAATAGTCATTTGTTTCGTTTGCTACATTTAGAGCAAATTTTATTGATGAGAAACGAGGGCATTTTATGATTAAAAAATTCAAGATCAAGTTTGTTAAGATTCCCCTGATTCTCTGTTTCCAAAAAAATTAACAAGAACAATCATTGACATAAATTTATATTTTCATCAATTTACTTGCTGTTAAAAAATATTAAAAGCGAAAAAAGAATTTGTTGAAATATTACAAAGTACTTTTGACCGATGTTATAAGTAAAAATCCATTCGATAAATATTACAAACATTTACTCTAAACAGCTAACATTTAAAATTTACCAAATATATTTTGTTTGAAATAACAATAGCCGAAAACCTCGATTCAATCAACCTTAAGTACCAGAATGAGGTACCATTATTGTTTCTAATTCTGGTACTGTTAAAAAATTTGATGTGTGTATACATCCAAAGAATTGATCAGAAAACGTACCGTCACACACGTATTTGAACACACTTACTCACTTTATAAGTCCTATGGTATTTTCAATACGTCTTCTTTTAGAAGACTTAGGCTGTAGTACAAGTAATAGTAAACATTCAGAAAATAAATTCAAAACTTTACCTCTTTTACATTATTATTTGTATAGACTATCCCACAGACGAAAATCATACTACTTTAATCCATTGCTATATTAAGGACAATTAACACGATAATTTTTTTACGTGTATATACAATGATAGAAAGTAGAAGAATGGATTATTTCAGATGTAGTCTGGAATCTTTAAGAGTAGATTGTTATCAAGGCTTATTTGACAAAGTAGTAAATGGTGCTTGAAGGAACTTGAAATTTTTTGCAGATAGGTAATTTTTATATTTTACCATCAACATACATAGAAGTAAAAGGATATATACAACAACATTACCAAGATGATATGTCAATCGTGAGAGAACATGGAAATCCAGACCAATTTGTACCAGTTTCATGCTATTCAAAATTAAAAGAACTAAAAACAGTTTTCAAAGAATTTCCAAAAGACACAATGCCAAATTATATTCAAATCATAATAGTAAGATTATTTTGAACAAAATTACAATTAATACAGGATGATATTATTAAAAATATATTTTTGGTAAGGTTACTGCATACGTCTGTACCGTTAAATTTAATTGACGAGGCTTTTGCACTTATTCTTATTACATTACATGCCAACAACAAGTTAGTAGCACAGAAAAAAGTAGACAGATACATTTTCGCAGAAATTCCAGATGATCACATGAACCTACAAAAATTGGTTATAAAATACATGCTTCATGAACCACATAATAGTAATACTTCCTGCTATAATAAAAACAATAAGATTTGCAAAAAGGATTTTCCGAAAAATTTACGTTAAAAACCAAATTTGAAGAAAATGGGTATCAGAAAACAAAAAAACAGATCCTTCTTATAAAAATCATATCTATCAATTAAAAAACAATATTAAAAAAATTGCACTTAACAATTCAATGGTAATGACACACAATTAATACTTGTTAGTAGAATATAACTGTTGTATAAATGTTGAACTTCGCTTATCAATACATAATATTAAATATATTGTCGATTACGTTCATAAAAAAGGGTAAGTGGATTTTTGTTAAAAACTAAGTAGAAATCCAATGATAAGTAAAAGTATTTGTTATAAAAAAATACTTGACGAAATATTATTATCTGTTGATGGTCGTTAAGCCCGATGAAAGCAGCAAGAAAGATTCAATACTTTTCCTTATGTTGTGAAAGTTATTTAGAACTTTATTTACCTGTTCACGTTGCCATTAAACAGAAAATAATTGTCGAAGAAAACGAAATTAAAGAATCACTTTAAAATTGAAAAACACTTTTAACTTAATAATTCTATCTAATCAAAATGGATGAAAGAGCAAGGTTAATAGGATATGGAAATATTTCTGAATAGTATACATTTGATAATACAACAAAACAATATGACAAACGAAAAAATATTACAACCAAGAGTGTTACGGACAGAATAAGTGTAAATTTAAATGATGGAGTCATGCGAGATTCTTTTCCTGCGTATATTAATCGCTCTAAGATTGTAAAGTGTGTTTAGGCATGAAAATAACGAGCGTTGACATGCAAATGTTTAGTTGCGGAGGTCTGGATGTGAAAAAAGGTGAACACGTCTACCTTCTGATTTGTTAAAATGTTTTTGTATTTATCAACGTGTAGTTAAATAAATTTTTGATTATTTTGAGACCTGTGTAAACTTTCATCTCTTTCTTTTGTGTGCGTTGGCCGATCGGATACATTTTAGCATTGTGGAAATGATCGTTATCCTAGATCTTACGCAAAAATAAAGAGGCAAGCAGCAACTTTGAAAAGTGGCATAGAAGCGAAGTGACATCAAGCCATGGTCGAAACTGTACCCGGACGCCACGCTCCCGCTCCTGCACCTGTGGTTGACCCGCACAAGGGATCGCCATCTCCAACTCCATCAGCAGTGTATTGCCAGTTCCTACAGCAGTGCCACTCGGCCCACCACAATGTCATGCTGCCCATCCTAACCTTGGAGATGGCCTTAGCAGGCTGCCACCATCATCATCGCCCTTTTTTGCAGCAGCGCAAGTCCGCGCTCTACAGCGTCTGCACTGCCCACCCGATTAAGTAGCCACTGCCTCCAGCTTTGATAGCAGCACAAGCTTACACTATTCTTTTTTAGGCCATTGCTTCTGTTCTCACTAGCCCCCTATCTTTGCCTTAGGCCTAGAAGAGCGGCTATCACCCAATATCACCTCCAGCAACTGACCTTAGGGCCTCTTAGTGCCACTAACACATCGTACCTCATACTTATGTCCTCACAGACGGTTTGGGCACCGGGCTACTGCCACTGCCTTGATTTCCGGCACTTAGCCTCAAAGCTGCTCAGAGCCACCGACATACCGCGATTGCTGTGCTTGGCGGCTTAGACGACGGAAAGCTGTCACTCGTACAACTGCCAGTTATGATAACATGGGCGATGCACAGCATCACTAATGCACCATGCCTTCTGTATCTGTTCTATCTGATAGCTTCCACGAGGAGCTGTCATCGCCACCTCTGTTCCTAGCGGCTAGCCTGAGGGCAACTTAAGCTTACAAATGAACCATGGCTCCTGCCTCTGTCCTTGCACACAGCTTGATTGACGGGCCGCAACCTCCATAGCGCACCATCTCCACCTCTAGTAGCCAAACTCGGTATTACTAAGCGTCGCTGATGCATGGCAGCTCTGCTTCTGGCAACAGTAGCATTGCATGCCGTCGTGCCTGCTGCAATCACCCTGATCTTGCTTCCGCAGTCGGCTCTGACAAAAAGCCGACGCCACCACAACCTCCAGCAGCTTACCTCTGCACAGCTCAATGTTGCTAATACAATCCCGCACAGCGAAGCACGGACTTGATCTCAAGCTAGTGGCTGACGTCATCTTCTAACAGATACCTCAAGGATTTACAGCAAATTGATTCGACACACTGCAGTAGAAAAACGATCCTAAACTTCCAGCTGATTTCAACGTCAAGCTGCTACCAAGTCTGTTGATGTGCGAGTGTTGGCCATCTTTAAGGAAGATGGGACATCGAACCTTTTATTGCAGATGACGATTGTATTTTTCTTATCTTCTTACTCTTTAAATGTTGAACTTTATCATTATTTGTCATAAGGAAGAAATAAAAGTTAGTTCAAAATCGAAGCAGTTTAGTTTGAATTTGTTATTAACGTAATACCTATATCGCAAACAAGATACAGCTATTTGTTACAAAATATTGTTGTAAAATCATTTGCATTTTTTTGTCAAATCATATTATAGGATTTTGTAAGCTACACATGTATTAACTAAATTCTGTGCATCATTCCATACAAAGATTCTGCAAAATTATAGTACTGTTGTGGCAGAGAGTACGCCGACATGTTGTCTGTGTGATCATCCTTCCGTAGCAGTGTGTTCAAACGCACTACTTTATCCTTGTCCTGTAACTGTGGTGAAATGATACGGCAATGCAGTCCTACAAACCACCTCTTTGCCATCCTGTACCCGCTGTAATACAGTTTCTGTAGCGGCAGTGTGTGCGTGCACACCACGTCTACGTTTTTCGGTTCCTGTGGTAGTAGTACTGTCGGTGCATACGCATATGCAGTATCGTCAAGATGTAATGCATTTGATGTGTTTTTTAAGTCAACAATATTTGATTCTTACTAATATACTAATATGATGTAACATTTGGGTGATAAATGTTGGTGTTATCCAAGGTCATCACTATCATGATGATCATCATCATTATCATCAACATTCTCATCATCAGCATTTCTATCATGATCATCATTACCAACATTATCTGTATTATCATTATCATTATCATCATCATCATCAGTATTATCATCATGATTCTGGGCATCACCATCATCATTATAATCATCATTATTTTGATTATATTTTTATTTAAGCTAAACTTCTTATGGCACGTCTTAGCATTAGCGATGGGAGTTAACGAAGAAAAACCGTAATGCTGGCCGGAATCTAATACTCGACCCTCCGAAAGGAGATAACCATGTTAGAGGGATCGAGTCTTAAATTCCAGACATTCTGATTCTGGCAGACATGTAATACCGGAGCCCCTGACCTGAGAAATCCCATGTTGAAGGATTTGTGCATTAAACTCTATCCCACCCAACGGAACGCTATATATCGATCTTATATGAGGGTGTATCGCAAAAAGCTCATCTGTCAGATGGCGCGACCGAGCCGTAGAGAAAATGGTGTCTTTGCGCGGACTAGTGAACCTATGTATACAATGGTGCTACCTATGATTTATAGCACATATATAGCACCATGGTATATATAGGTACACTAGTCCACGTGGAGACGCCATTATCGTTAAGGCACCGTCGCGCTATCTGGCAGATCAGCTTTCTGCGATATACCCTCACAGAAGACATTTTTATTACGCTTGCGGGAAAGCTACTTGCAGGCTTGACCATCTGGCAAGTGAAATGGAAAGCATTGTGTGCGCGGGCTGTTTGAGTCGCCATATGTACTCGTTCAACGTTGCTTGCTGTGGAGTGTGTACAGATTCGTTTCTATGCCCGTTCAATGACTGGCACAACTCAGATTTTAGGACATATCATCGTGGAATGAAATAAAAAATTTGAAAAATTTCTGCTAGTGTTGAAAACAAGTTCGGAGTGCCCAATTTACTTTTAAATCTTTTCGTGAATACATAAACTTCAAAACACATAAAAACGCTAAATCTCAGAGAGAAAGCAAGATATACCAAAATTAACCATTTTACGGGTTTCCTAAAGAGATAATAAATGTTGAGGCACAATCGTAGAAAGGTTATGTTCCACTTTTAAACATAACATTTATTTTCTATATTTTTGATACATCATGATAGAATACGGGTGAAAAATTTCAAAAACATTACAGCATGTGAAGAATATTTATATAGATGTGCATAGAATATTTTGATATGATTTCATGACAGATTAACTTTTATATATAAGAAATAACGCTGTATCTCGAAGAGAAAGCCGGATGAACAAAAAATAACAAATTGTATGGGATTTATGATGGAGAAAACAATATCGCCCACGCTAACACAGTAACTAAACAATACGATATAATTTCTTCGATAAGTGCCGTTACTTCTATACTTAAATAAATCTTTGCTGCATATATAACGGAAACAGTGTTTCTCTTGCACAAATAATTCCTAAATAATTAAGAAAAAACAATTCTTTCCAAAACCGGATATATTTTTTATGATAAATTAGGAAGCTTCTTTAAAGAGCAGGAGTGTTCATGTATTACAAAATTATTTCATAATATTGTCCAATATTTTAGCAACCTAATGTTGTAATCATAGCAAAAAACTTTTTTGAATTTAAGTTGTAAGAAGTATAAATAAATAATGCGTGGATGAGTTGCATTTGAGACTAAAAAATTTATTGAACCTAAAGATGAAAACATAATGTGAACAATACCAATCAATTATACATTCTCTTTGATTTAAACAGTACAACGAGAATTCATCAGTATCATACAACCCACATTACACGGCACGTTTCTGAAATGTTTGTAAAACGTTTAATCGATTTGAAATTTACAAACATTCCTCCCAAGAGCTCAGATATATTTCTGGAACGCCTTAACAACCATAAAATATCCGTCGCTGAGCTCAGCATAAGTTATATGATACGTTTTAGAAACGTTTCCAGAATTTTTCTGAAACGTTATTGAATTCAGTGCAAATTTCGGAAATAAAAGATTATTTTATTCTTTAGCAATACCTAAATTAATAAATAATGACAACACTAAGTGTAAAATTTAAAGGAAAAAAATTCCTCACCCTGGGACACGAACCAGGTACACTAAGATGAGAGGCGAGTGTCTTATCTACTTGACCAGAGTGGATGAAATACTAAATGCATAAATTATATCACTATAGGATCCAAAAATCAGTATTTTTTTTTTCCATCTTTACAACTAAATCATGGAAGTACAAATGTGTGTTTGGACAATTGATTTACTGAAATCTATTTCGAAACCTTTTCATCTTGTACTCATAATATTTTTCGCCTTACGTTTACTTTTAAAATTTTATGCGATGTTCTATGAGTACATCGGCAAATTTAAAAAAATATTTTGATCATTTGTATTTCTATAAATGCAGTTAAAGTACGAAAAATAAAAATAATGGTACTTGTACATTATAAAAACCTTATATTGTCTACAAAAAATATTATGCACTCTGGCCAAGTGGATAAAATATGCTCGTTCATTATCCAGGCGGACCCAGTTCATATCTACAGCACGGCAATTTTTTTTCATGGTATTTTCAATTATACTCTTACTGTTATTATTTTTTATAAATTGAGGTATTGCTAAAATAATAACACTAATTGTAATTCATTTCTCTCCTAAATTTGCACTCTATTTGGGTCTGTTTCTGGAAATATTTGGAAACCTTTCTGATACGTTTCATATAAACTTTTGCTTACCTTAAATACGGACATTTTACGGATTAAAGAAATTTTAAAAAAGTTTCTTAGCTCTTGAGAGAAAACTTTTTATGATTTGAATTAAACGATTCAGAAACGTATTGTGCTGTATTAGAATCAATATAACTGATTTCGGTAGTACTATTTTAATTAAAATAAAGTACAAACTTGTTGGAATTTTTCACTAAATTAGGTCTTCATCTTTACATTGGATAAATTGTTAAATCCACCAATGGCACTTATGTATGTATAATTTATTGATTGTTTGAAAACCCGTAATTTTTAAAGCTAGCCCTTAAAAATGGCGATAAAATCTTGCCAAAATATTGGACTATTTTGTAAAATAATTTTTGAATAATAACATAGTCCTGCTTTTTGACCAACATCCATGACTTATTATTGATCTGTATAGACACTTGATTTGTACACTTATGCTTCGCGAGGTGTGCATTAACCGAGCTGATATTACGTTCCATGCTATTAGAAGATGATAATTTTTTCTTTTTTTTTTTATAAGCGTAGCTTCTTCCGGCAGTTCCACAACAGTTCTGTTTTATATTATTACCATCATTATTATTATCATCATCATCATCATTATGATCATCCTCATCATCGTCATCATCATCATCATTATCATCGTCATCATCATCATCATCATCATCATCATCATCATCATCATCATCATCATCATCATCATCATCATCATCATCATCA
>JAPYYV010012253.1:0-10386 GCA_030522625.1 Copidosoma aretas | reverse complement strand
CCTAAGTGGGTTGAAACTACACGGATATAAACGTGTAAAAAGTGTTACAAAATTTACTCACTTAAGTGGGTTGAAATAACTCACTTGGATTTGCAGTGTGTACACAACTTACAGTCTGAAACCTCAAGTCTTCACAGTATTCTAATAAGTTGGTAGCGGTGGAGCGAACAGTAATGAACCCATGCTACTACTTAATGATTACCATTATTAAACTTGGCTATCTAGTTTACCCTCTCCAAGTCAGAATTAATCCTTTGGTAGTTTGCTTTGCTGAAGTCCCATCTCTGAACCTTTCTATTAAAACTTCATGCCATAAAGATCACTCAAGCTGAAAAAGAGGTAGTCATGATGTTTGTCAGTTCGTATCAGTTAATCAGGTGAATTCATTAAAGGAATAGATCCTTGTTTATCAAAAAGTAAATCCAGAGTGTAGCCTTTCTTACTGTGAGCCGGGTAATGTTGACAAAGTTGTAAATACGCGGATTCTGCAAATAATGTGAGTATAGACTATAGATTTTTTTTAGTCAGGTGGGACATAGCTCAGATAAGATGTGTTCAATGATTCGTCGTAGTATCATGTGACATAAGAAAGGTTGTAATCCCTGCACACTAAGATTTTGTGATCAGGGTATTCATCAACTAGACCCTCCAAGGTAAGAATATGTTTACTATATAGTGAATAATCTGAGGTAGGGGGAATATAGACAACTCAGACGATATATCTTGAATTAGACAGCCATACTTCAGCAAAACATTGTTCTAGTGACGACTGAGGAATAACAATCGACCTTGAATGGATGGATTTCTTAATACCTCTAATAGAACACCACCACCACTTTCTTTGTCACTTGTATACATATATATTACTATCACTTCTAATTACATTATAAGACAGTCCTATTTTTCCAGTAGATACATCACCATCTAAAAATGTCTCTGTTAATATTATGTCTGGACTAGGCACCACGGTTGAAATGGTTAGTTGTTGGCTTGGCAGCTGCAACTTTATGCTATGGGCATTCTGGCAGTAAAGTACAAAGTCACCTGAACTGTCAACTGAATAGTTTGTGTGCCCTTAATATACTTGATTGTTTTTAGTTTGTCAGGATGAGCAGAATCGTGTGCTGTAATTTCTGAACGCAACCTTCTTAGTTCTTGTCTCTGTTGACAGGTGAGATCAGCAGATAATTTTATGCCATCTGGCAGGTTATGTTTTTGAGAGAACGTTTGATGGATTAGAGTAGTAGATGAGAAATTAACAACTAAGAGTCTTAAGGCGATTTGTTATGGCTTTACCAATTCTTTTGCAACTAATGAAATTCGATCCACTGATATTTACTACAGAGCCCCTGGGCCAAGTATGTACAACCTTATCAAGTTCATGAGTAGCAAGCTGGCCTCCGTCTTTCTTATCTCCCGGAACTCCTTTCAAAACAAAGTGGTAAGACTTATTTTGTCTCTTCCTTAGCTCCTGAATCATACTTTCAGAAAACTTATTCATCCTGGTTTCAATAGAGGTAACTCTTTTCCTTAGCCCATCGACGGCCTTTCCAGTCTTTTTTACTTTTGTGTCAATACAGGAAATCAAACTCTCCAGTCCTACCCTGTCTTCATCAGTCTTCTTGGAAATTTTATCTCAAAGTTCATCAAAAGATTTAATACTTTTAGCTGTGGTTTTGCGTGGTGAAACATAAGATGAACGCTGAGAGAAATTAGATCCTTGGCTGTTCTTTCTACCACAGCACTTTTTAAAGTTGACGTTTGGCAGTCCACCAGCTCTATCCTCCTTAGAGCAGGCCTTGTAGTAATAATAGTCACATCCTGGGCATTGGACAGCCTCGGTAACTATTATCGCACTCTCAGCAGCTAGGGCATACAAAATGCTTTATGGAATTTACTCATCGTGACAGTTGAGGCCCTAAGTACACGATTTAGAGTTAGGTGAACTTCATCGTACAAATCCAGCGACTGTATACATTAAATTTGCAATATTCTTCATAATAAGAGTTTTTAATATATCCTGCCAACCAGTAAAGTTCACAAAAGATAGATTGACCAAGTAGCTTAACTCGCGCCACCAACCTCTGATGTAAAACACAATACAAAATTTATGTATTTGAGTCCCCCAGTAGATGAGGCAGAGTGTGTTGATCTTTAAGGATATCAATATCGTTTCGACTTACGTAAAAGTTAAATTCTGAAATACACTGAACTCCACAACAGTGTACGCAGTCGGCAAAAACGCATTCCAAAGTCTTGATGAACCGTGCAAAGTTTTTTCAAGAAGTTATTCAAAGTCATTCAATGATTTTGAAAGTCACTAAAAATCGTTAATAACTGGAATTTTTTCAGTTTTCATAACCACAAACACCTTTCACATATTTAATTACTTTCAAAATCTGACAAAGTCATTGCAATTCATCCGCTAGCCGTGCCAACTTTGAACGAATTTTTATTAAAATTATAACGTAAAGTAGTTCAAAGTCTTCAGAGCCTCCAAAGAATTTGCACCCTTCATTGCGTGTAAAGTCATCAAATACTGTAAAATATATACTTTAAAGTTCAAATCTATCTATATCTTCAAATTTTTAGAGAATTAGTAAGCCTCTAGTCTTTTAAAATGTGCCTTAGAAGTCTTTGAAGACGATAGTATATTTATAATTCATAAAGACTATATATATATATATATATTTTTTAAAGTCTTGAAAAATATGCTTTAGATCCTTTAATATATATATACATGTGTGTATGTATGTATATATACATGGATTTAAAGTCTTTAAAGAATACTTATGTCTTTAGATGCTTTGGGAGACTATAATTCCCAAAAAATGTGCATGTCTTGAGTTTCTTCGAAGCCAAAGCATAGATTCAATGTCGTCTTGAAAAACTATAAATTCGGAGTCTTTAAATGCCATATGTGACATGATAGTCTTTAAATACTGAATATGCATCTAAAGTCTTTTTAGACTATACCTATTGTGTCTCTGGAGGTGTAAATACGACGTACATCTTCAAAGTCTTTAAGTACTGTATGTGTCATCTTTAGAAACTGCATATGCTATTCGCGTCTTCAAAGACTTCTTGAGTGTTCTGTTTCTTTAAAACGGTTCTTTCTAAAGATTGAGTATATCTTTGGATTCTTTTCAGCCTAAGAACATACTATATATATCTTTAAAGACGAGGACTTGAGGGTCATCAAAGATTATATGAGTACTTAGAATTCATAAAGATTAAGCATCCCTATTCTTTGGAGACTAAGTGAGCTTCTTCAAAAGCCTTTAACTTTTGTTCTAGAGACTGTATATAAATATACACTAAAATACTGCATTTATCTCTAAAGACCATGATTTGAGAGGCTTTTAAGACTAGGTGTGCCTCTATAGTCTTTAATAACAATACGACTTGAATGTATTTCAAGGCTATATGTGTCTTTAAAGTCTTTATCTATGATATATATCTCTAGAGTCTTCAAACACTAGATGTGTCTGTGTTGTCTTTAAGTACCACGAATGTCTTCAAAGACTATTCTTTATTAAAAATTGTGCATATTTTTGGATTTGTAAACGACTCAGCATATATTTTAAGAGTATGTATCTTCAAAGACATACGGGGGTTGCTCATCGCTTGTAAGCATTTGGATTCAAGTTAAGCTCAAAATTTGACTGAATTTATTGTGAATTGTTTGAATAAGAAGTCTTTTTTCCAATACTCTCGGGGATCCAAGTTAGCAAATTCAGTAAAATATCTGGCAACATACATAACATATGGCAACGTAAAAATTAAGTGAGTTAGGTTAAAAAAATAAAAGTGAATTGTGACTTAGATTGATCTTAATATTTGCAGTCATTGAATAATGTTCAGAAGTTTTGAATCAGTATTTAATTTAGTAAAAATAAATAAAATTTATATGCATGAAACTTACTTTTCCTAACAGTAGCTTTAAAATCCCGATATTTTAAAATTTTGTGCAGATATTTCGATTTTTAAATTTGTTAACTCTATTTCAAATGAATCACTCAATCATCTTAAAAAATAAAATGAGGAAATTTTCTTATGAAAAGATGGATGTGGAACAGAGTCTTTCACTTTTTTAAACTAGATAGAGCAACGATAGGGTAATATAATGAGGCTGATGACTCATCGCTTTTTCAGTTTATCACTTCCTAATTTTGATATTTGAAACAAAGGTCTACAATTTTGAATACACACTCTCAAGACATCAAAAAATAATGTTTGACACGAAAAAATATATTTCCCTAGTATCCCTTACACACTTTTATCGATTAAAGCTCTTCGTTTAATAAATTTTTAGTTTCGAATTTCTTCTGAGTGGACGAAAGGATTTTGCAACTTTGACTAAAGATAACTAACTACTAAAAGCCTTATGAAACATATCCAATTTTTTTCAAATTAATTTATTAATATCTGTCAGCGACTTGAACACGAATAGTGCTTTATTTAGTTTGAGATGGTTTTTCAATACCGAGTAAGACGCTTGAAGCGCCTTAAAAAAACATTTGCTTCCTGATTTTATATAGAACGCTGCAGTAACAGTAGTTTGACGCCCGATGGTTTTATGTATGCGTTGTGTGATAAATAAAGTTGGAGTTAAATGGTTTGGCTCTGAAATTTTTATTTATGACTCGTATAGTACTTTATTAAATAGTTATTTATTTATAAAAATGAAATAAATAATCAACCTACGTAGTGTTTATAGCGCACGGAATGCAGTGGTCAATCGAATAAAATGTTAAATGATGAGCTAACGCTTTTTAATTGTCATTATTTGATACTGAACAAAAACTTAAATAAATTAGTACTTTAAAGTTTTCTTCATTTAGTACTGCAGTCACTGTTGTCTAGTGTCATCACCATTTATTTTACATATGAATTTAAGAGTCTGACTAACGTACTTTAAGAACAAACATCCAGTAAAAAAAAAATAGATTTTACGAGCATATGTATATTGTTGTCAACATAAACCGATTTAATAGCCGAGTGCGTACTTATATTCATCTGACAGAGTCTAAAATTTACAAATATCTTACTCGACTCTGCTTGGGTACCTTCAGCTAAAGAGCTACATATTTGATTTCTATAGTAATTGGCAAAACGAATAAATATACATTGAAAATTATGTAGTACGATTTGTGTGATCCTAGAGTACCTCAAATATCGGAACTAAATGTTTTTATTTTGGCAGTTGTCTCATTTTACGTCAAATGGAATTTTTTCCGGTTTTCATCGTGAATCGGGCAGGAATTGAAGACGGCTTTGAAATAAAAATTTTAAAAGTATCTCATCAGAATTCCAAATCCTAGAAAGTGTGGGTACTCAAACGAGTTGAAGCAAGTGAAAGTGACTGACAATAATTTTTGCTGGATGCTGTTAAGGTTTCAACCGAGGTTCGAAAACGTGTGCATTTCAAAGCGTTGTTAATGTATCGTCTACAATTTACACCGTGGAAATTTTCCATCTTTCGGAGACAATGCAGTTCATTCGAAAAAGTAAGACAGTAAAACTCATATTGTATTAAATAAATTGACTTTATAATAGTAGGTTGAAAATCGAATTATAAAATTCAGTACAAATTTTGGTTTTTATGGTACTAATAATACTGTAGCCAAAATGGCGTCTATACTGCTATTGGTGAGAGAGATGGTATCTCCATATTTTCATCCAATAGAATTTTTTCTCTTTCTATTGTTTACTAATTTAGATATCATGTTGTAGCTTACAGCATACGTTGCCAGTGCCTACGCAGTCGAGCTTAGGATAATTTGACGTCAACGTGTTTTACACTATAAAAGGTGTTACGGTGAAAATTCGTAACTCAAGTATCCGCCTGCGAAGAAGAGTTAATTTTTAGCTGTTTTGCAATTTCCAAGGAAACAAATAATAATGAACAATCAGAAAACAGAAAGTATTCACGATGCAGTTCGCTCTGGCAACGTTGGAGTCATTCGTAAAATCCTACTATGGTAAATGCTGAGGATACACTAGTATTGCAAAAAAATTTGTTTTTTAACTTTATCGTTGACTATTTAGCCATCCATCTTGTGTAAATAACTGGAATCTTGACTTTTACACACCTCTGAAATTGGTGTATGATCATATCCCTAAATTAACGCCTATGTCAGCTGACGATAGACTCCCAATAATGCAATTGCTCATCGATCAAGGGGCAGATATAAATGTGCAAGGACCTACACTTGAATCAGCACTATACTTGGCCATCGCAAAACGACAGGTAACATTTTAATAATCTAATGAACGGCGAATACAAATAATTTACCTTTTTGAAATTGAAAGATTAATGGGGTTAAGTTACTTCTGGAAAATAATGCTAATCTGAACGCTACGGACCGACTTCATAACACAGCTTTACATCTTGCGACAGAACTGAATCTCGGTGAGGTTGTGAAGCTATTATTAGACAACAAAGCAGACTGCGGAATATTAAATACATGTGACCTAACGCCGTTGGATCAGGCTATTTCTTTGCATAGACTCTACATTACAAAGATACTAATAGAGTCCGGGTAGGATGTTGTAATTATAATTTTAGAATTTTGTCAATCACTTACTTAATATAATTATTTTGTTCCGACAATGTTTATGTCTTACAGTGCCACAAGCAAAAATATATACAATAGTCTATCACGAGCGTGTAATAGATTCTCACGATGGAGAAAACCATTCCTAGAGTATACACTGAAATTCGCGACCAAACTAGATACTCATGGGAACTTTTCGCTCGAAACTTTAGTTTATTATTTAGTATCCGAAAAACACAAAGCTGAGGATCACGAGAACGACCAAGGATGCGTCCTCTATGAGTTACTTCGGGAGCAGGGCATCAGTTTCAACGATGGCGTGAGTGACTCAGATTTACATCTAGCTGTCTGTGACCGGGATGAGACTGTGGTTAAAGGTTTACTAAAGAAAGGGGCAAACTTAAATTTTAAAAATAGATACGGCAAGACTCCTTTGCATTTAGTGTTGAGCAAGGAAAAAATATTCAAGGAGGATTGGTACGAAAAAATTGCTGGTGTGCTAATTGATCATGGTAAATCAGACAATGTTAACTTATAAATTAAATGAAAAATTAGATTGTATAATCTCTCTGATGTTGCACTGTCAAAACATATTTTTCTATAAGTAGAATTTAAATGAATACTTGAAATATTACTTAATGTTAGTCTACACCACAAATATGCTGAACCACTAGATTCCTCTTCGATCCTTATAATCAGGAAGTATTCAATGTTTTTTATAACTCGTCAAATATTTATCCACAGGAGCAGATTTGTCTGCACACAACTATATGGATGAAACACCATTTTTTTTAGCAGCAAGGGCTTATAAAATTAACTTAGTAAACTCAATGTTGGCAAAAATCACTGGAGTCGACGAGACGACTCTCAATACTCTCGATCCAGAGGAAATTCCTTGTTTGAGGATTTGTAAAAACAAGAATGAACCACAGCTGTATGAACTTATCGTTGCTGCTGCTTTGGGATACGAAGAAGTTGTCAATCGCTTGCTTGATACAAGTTTCTTGATGAAGACGCACAAAAATAGTTGCCAAGGCGTGAACAAAGCGCTGAGCACTGCTGTGAATCGGGGCAACTATAGCATACTTAAAATGCTCCTTGAGGCTGGTTTAAAAAGCAATCGGTTTGTTATTCATACAAATATTTTATTATTTACACTACTTACTCATTCAACCAGATTACTCATTATTTCTTATCAACAGACGCTTTACCGACATGCCTTGCCTGTCCGTAAATGGTTGTAAAAATAATTATTTAAGAACTACTTGTTTACTCTGGGAATTCAAAGATAGTGAAACTATCGAACAAGCAATAATCAATTGCTTTCATGAAGTGATAAAAAATTCAACTAAGAATGAATTAACGTATTTGTTAGTTTTTTACTACGCCATTCATTCACGCTGCGATAGATTGAGCTCAAACTTGACTCCAATAAAAGGAATATTTAAATTACATAAAAAATTGTCGAAAATATTTTCTCATTGTATAAAAAAACTGGACGAATTGAAGGAGTTTCCAGTTGGTAACATATCTATTTACAATATGATTACAATGCAATTTGACTCAGTCGTACAATTATTGAATCATAGAAAACAATTTCGTGCTAGTACAAAATTGAGGTTACTACTTATGAAAAAAGAAAGTCTCGAATATCACGAGTACGCAGTGAAAACTCGCATCGATATAGCGGTGGAGAAGAGAATGATGTTAAAAATTGCGAAGAATATTCTAAACAAAGTTCTTCAAGATACCTTAAAGATAATCCACTTAAAAAGTTTGCCCTTAGACATTACATTTAATATTTTAAGCTATCTGAATGTAAGAGAATTGAAAAAACTTACAAAAACGAAACCAGAGTAAGTTCGATATCGAGGGCTATTTTGAATATTGGTGTACCCAAATCTCATTTATTGCGAATTGACTAAATTAAATAAACAGCATGTAAAAAATTAGAATAATTCTTTTTATTGTACCTTGGTCAAAAAAGAAATTTCCCATATTTTTCACTTTCTGGAATGTTATGAATAATAAACAGGAATTCGAGATATTCTTGACCTTTTTTCGTACATATGTATAGATAATATGGCGGACACTTTCGTTTTTTAGATTTAATCAACTCATTCGTACATTAAATGCTGTACCAGGACATTAGATAAGATATGACTGTAGCTTTTGTAAAGCATGGCATTCATAAACTACATAGGATAATCCATTATCACAAAAACTAGCGAAGGAACTGTCCCGTAACGTGTATCTATTCGTAACGGCCACCGGCTCGACTTCATCTCTAGCGACAGCTGTACTCTTTAAATCCTTTTTTCTGACCTCTAGTTTGTTTGCTATTTTTTTGCATTGTTTAGATATTACCTCATCATCTAAGAAGTAACCAGTGGGCTTCGATAGGGTGAGAAAACAAATGTGAGATTTCAGCTGACTGGTAGCATATCTTTATGGGGCTGGCGAGTTGGCAAGCTCAGCTCAGAGGGCGCTGGAGAGAAGAGCCTCCCGTTTACAATAGAAAGTGTATCTGTATTTCTCTTCCAAACATGGCGCTGTATACATAGGTATACTCGCTGTTATGAAATGCTCTAGTCCCACTGGCTGGAGGCTCTTCTCCCTAGCGCCCTCTGAGCTGACCTTGCCAACTCGCCAGCCCCATACTTATGTATTATATGTATATATCTATCAATATCTGTATATATCTACTTACCGAGATTTGATAAGGGGCGTGGTTTATTCCCCCACAAACCCCACCATTAACTTTCCAGGTTTATCTACGCCATTTTTACGTGTTTATAGATATAGTGTTGCCAATTTTTTGTTCAGCCTTAAGAGACTAACAATCATGAAGCTTAAAAAATACAGGATCTGTCTTTTGTTGAAGAACTTTTGATGACGTATTGTGTAATGAGTATCCTATCTTGAAAGGGAGATAGCTCCGAGGGCGCAGCCATATTGGATTAGAGCGCAGCCATGTTAAGAACACGTTTAGAATGCATGTGATTGGCTGTTTAGAGAATAGCAGCCTTCAATCCTTTGGCGTGCGTAGCGCGCCCTTAAATGGCTAGTGTTGTATGGTCAAAATTTGTTCTTAAAGTTACTCGAGTTACTATTGCTAACTTCGTTCGCGAAGCCAGCCTGATGTAAATACTTTGTGTTTGAAATTAACTGTCTTACTATTAGAATGGCTTGACAGCATATGACTTTCAGAGAAACTAATTTTGTGGCTTATGCGTATAATAGCCCACTTTTATAATATAAGACTTTCTATACAAAAAAGTACTGGCCAGGTTTTGATTTTTTTTCAAATAGGGGATTCAACACAATTTATCTTACTACTTAATTAAGACTTTTGTGAGACTTTTATAATAGTGAATTGAGACTTCTTTGAAGACTTTTCTTATACTTGATTGAGACATTTGTGAGACTTTACTGGAACTTAATTAATACTTTTTTTATATCTGCTCGAGACTTTTGTGAGACTTTTATAGAAATTAATTGGGACTTATCGAAGACTTTTCTGGTGTATAATTAAGACTTTTGTGAAACCTTTCTTGTTCTTCATTAAGACTTATTTGGGATATTTATGGTACTTAATTAAGATTTTTGTGAGATTTTCCTAGTACTTGATTAAGGAGATTGACTACTGTGGGTGGGGGGTGCGAGAGAGAGCGAGCGAATCTTTTTTTTTTTGTAGCAGTTGGCATTACTGTTTTCATGAGCTGAAAGTCGGTCTGCTATCGTATTAGATGTATGTATAATATAATGTAAACACGAAATCAGTTGATTTGTTAATATTATCGTCAAAAATGAGTGGAATTGAAAA
>JAPYYV010012252.1:0-10386 GCA_030522625.1 Copidosoma aretas | reverse complement strand
TCGCGGCCACCCATCTAATTTTAAGTATTAAAAAATCAGTTGGCTTCGTCGTGTTGACGCAACCAACAGAGTGGCATCCGGTTTTCGGTGCTACAGATAAATAAACGTCAAGGTGGACAAGTAAAGAGGTCAAAGTTAACTTTACGACCTAACCTAAATTTCCCAAATTACGGAAATATCTTGATAAAAAAAGTGGTAATAAGCTTTGAAAAAATTACAGCATGTTAAAGATATAAATAGAAATTAGTACAAATCATTTCGAACTGATTTTATGATAATACAACCTTCAAAAAACATAAATAACATTATATCTCGACTAGTAAACAAGACAACAATTATTACAATTCAATGCAGACATGCATATGTTATTTAAAAATGATTATTTTTAATTGTGTAGAAAGACCATAACTTAAAAAAACTTGTGTTTACGTTGCTATTGTTTTAAAATGAATTCATTGCATTAAACTAATATTTTTTTTTATTTGTCATGCTATTTATGCATATGACTTCTATCTCCTCTCTGTCACTTACTAGCTCTCTACTGCTCTCTCTTTAATACAATTGTACACTTTAAGTAACCCTTGGAGTTCTAACTTCATTGGTGCGTCACGAGTGAAGCACCCTATTTTATCATCTGTCATATTTATTATCTGAGCGTATAGTATGCCCTTTTTGTTTGAAGGTATCACGTTCACCAATAAAATTCCCTCTTATTTGTTTCTTAAAGATGCCCAACCAACATTGCTTCTTTCTGCATTTTTCGTTATACGTGCGATTACAATCTTCTTTGTCTGCAGGATTTACAAAGCACTTTAATTGGTATAAAGGAATTCTGTTGCCATTTAATCCTTATACCTTATTTCGAATACTTAAACGGCTAAAGTGTCCCAGCTGATTATGCCTTCCGCTTCCAACGGAAGTTATGGGAGACTATATGCAGAATTGTAAAGATACCGTTAAATGATATTTTAGTCGTTCCTAGCGGGCTTTTTGCACCACGTGTCACGCTAGTTAGCATAAATTTATTCCTGCTATCTATTTGTTTCGTGTAGCAATTAAAAATAGCGCCACTAACGGGAAAAAATGTTTATACTTACTCACGAAACGTATGTTTGTTAAAAATGAAAAAAAGTTTTATTATTATATAGCAGTAAAAAAATTACTGTCGGCTTAAAACTTGCGCACAACACTAACGAAACTAAACATAGCTATAAGAGATCCGTTGTTGCCACTAAAAAAAAAGTATTGGAGTTCATGGCCCACAAGAGGCTATCTTATTCTTGTTAGTTAGCATTACCTTTTTTTCCTTGCAGGCGGCAGTGTTTTAGATTGCTGCACGAAGCGAATAAGCATGTTTGTGTTGGGGCAGCTCCCTTTTATAATAAAAATTTTACCACTAGTGTCTGTGTAAAATTTGCCACCATTTATTAGTAGTTAAGGGCTATTTAAAAGAAGCAAGGATGGTGCAAGCCCTGCTCTTTATATGCTTATTTCTACCTTTAAATATGTTTTACAACGCTTTTGTTGTTTGTATTATAGTCGAACCGGGGCTTTGGGTTAATAGTTGAACTTCGGTCGATTTTTTTTGTGCACCCGCAGTTGGCTGTATTAAAGTAAATTGATGGAGCGTGTTGTTTTGTGTAGTATTTGTAGAGTGCGTTCGCAGAGTTGCACTGTGCTATACTTTATCGTACATGCCTAAGTCATCGGTAAGAATTTGCTCAGCATATCATGCTTTGGGTGACTTTTGCTTGTTGTCTGCCGGCTCTGCTTTATTTGTGGGCGCACTGTTTATACACATAATTACTGTTGGGTCCCGCTCGGCGCCTGGCAGATGTGGCTGGCGTCTTTAAAGTTCAAAAACTTTGCACAAAAATTGTCTATCATGCTATTATAAGTCGAATTACTTGTATCATGAATAGGCTTATTACCTTTACAGTTATACATTCTACGATTATAACTTTTATAATTATAATTGTCCTATCCGTTGAGGGCCGCACTCAAATACTGTGAACGATTTTTTCGATTTTCCGACTCTTTCCCGCTCCTCCCGTGTGGACTTTGTGTAAATCTGAATCCCCCCCCCCCCCCCCCAAAGTTACGTTGACTCACTTTTTTGCTTTCTTATAGAGGACTTTTGAAAAAGTATTCAAATGCTTAAAATAGTATCGAGATTCGCTATCAATAGATGCACATGATTAAAAATTTTAAACTTTTTATGTTATATCCTAACTACATCATGAATATCTTAAACGCATTGTGTGCACATTATTTTAAATTTTACTATTCAGGTAGCGAGGGCATCATTTTCTGCAAAGTTTTTTAGTTGAAAAAAGAGCTGTTGTCACAGATAAGTTTTCAATCAAACTTGCAATCATCACAATATTTTGATCAGCTGAATACAATGTGAGACTGTATTATTAAAAATGTATATAATTAGATGCACACCATCATCTGTTGACTCAGAGGTGTGGTCACATTTAGATTGGGCAATAAAATAATACTTAATTTAATGGTTACACTATTCAGAAAAAATACCGTAAGTGACTGTAAATTGTGGTTCATTACTTTTCAAAGTAGTTTCTTAGGTTAAGTATTAGCTTTCGTAGAGGTAGACGACGACAATCATAATCGTAATGGGCTGCATAACCAAAGAGATTCGTTGAATTTTTTCTGGTTAAAACATTTTTAGTTACTATAAGCTACTTAGGTGTCTTTTTTAGATAAGGTATCATATTTCGTATTTATAAACAATGATGAGATCATTATTCCAAATGCTGGGAGGAACAGCAAAAATTTAAGTAAAATTTTTAGCTCTAGAAGCCTCAGTAACTATAAATAACGGTAAATTTTGTTTCTTAAAGATATTCTTCGAGGTTAGAGGCAAGCTATTATAATAATGAGTAATTAAATGACTATAACCGCAAATTTTAGTAAACATTTTACAGACTCGAGCTAAATTATTTAGGTTAAAAGGCCCTTAGCCACTGTACGTTACGAAAATTAGCTTTTTTAGGCTTATTTTGGAGTTGGGTACAAAATTCAGGGACAAGGGGCTTCTATTGAGCTTCAACTCTTAATCGTGGCTTACGATTCATTATAATGAATATAGTTCTCTAGTTTAAATTGCCCTCAGACACTGTACGTTACCAAAATTCGAGTTTTTCAGGTATATTTTAAAGTTAGGTACAAAATTTAGAGACAATGGACCTCTATGTAGCCATAGTTCTTAGAATCGGTATAATATACTTAAAAAAAAGTTATATTTCTTAGGTTACAACGCTTTTAGTCACTGTTAGCTACGAGAATCTACGTTTTTCAGGTACTTTGTAAGGTTAGCTAAAAACTTAAGGGTCAATGGTAAATGATGTTACAACAGTTGTGTTTGGCAGTAAAAAATACATAATGTTTTCGTCAAACTTTTCATTTTAGGCACCACAAAACAACGTACTGTATCAAAAACTGTTTTTTTTACAGTGATGTCTAATGCTTTCAGGCACTATATTGGCTCCGCCATTTTGAATTTTTATAATGTACCACTCGGCATTCAAATCTAGAGACTGTTGGCTAAAAATTCCTTGGTTGTTCGTTTCAAAGTAACTCAATAATTTTTGGACAAGAATGTGGTGGCCGAGTTGACACGGAATGCCTGATATATACATACTATTTAAAAAATGGTTCTTTTAAAATATTGAATTTTATAATCTTAGCAGTGCTGAGTAAAAACGTATTTACCCATGTTTATCAAAGAATTCCTTAATTGACAAAAGGCATAATTCGATTCAAAGAGAAGTGACTCCAAATAAAATAAAAAATTATAGTATCTCGACCATTGGGTAAAATGATTTGAAAGCTAATACTTTAGAATAAAAAAAAAAATGTTTTGTCATATGTCAACTTATTGCCTGCCCCCCCCCCTCCTTTAGCATAAACATCCGTATGACTCAACAAACCCCCCCCCCCCGCCCTTAAAACTGTCCACGGTATTTAAGTACAATCCCTTATAGTTGTGTCTATTATTGCTTCGGTTGTAATCCCATTCATTGAAATAATTTCGATTTTTGTTGAAATTACCTCCCCTGTGGTGATAATAATTACAGCGCTAGAGATCTCACGAGTCGTTGTTTTTTCATTTTTCGGTTTTGGTATCTCCTACCATCGTATGGCACTCGTTTGTGCTGTGCTCTTAATGTTTACAGTCGTGCAACTTATATCCTCTCTTCGTATATATATCATGTTCCAATTCGCGAACACACCTAAAGCACTTGTGGATCCACGTGCGGCGAACCCTTGCCGCAGTCGCTCAGCTTTTCGATAGAATGCATTAGATATTATGGATATACGATGGAAACACCTTTGATCATTCCGACGAGCACCCTGATTGTCAACGATTCCAAACACCTTTTATTTGTGAAGAGTCCAAATTTGTATTTAAAATGTACTGTATTAGCCCTGCAGGCCCTGCATTTGCAAATCAGAAAATGTAATTCTTTAGACGATTGATCAATCAATAATGTTTGCCTTTCAGTACTCCACGCTTTTCCACATACCGTACGATGGTAAACATCACATAAAACTGTGACATGCAACACGTATTTCAAAATTCTAATCAAATGTGTCATTGTTAGTCTCTCCATCACCATAAATTTACTGAAAAAAATTATGGATAATCGCTTGTTATGTACGCGCATTTTCCCGCTATGACAATTAGGAGCAAGGGGAGAAATGTTTGAAAGTAGTAAACGTAAAAGTAATTTTTTATCACGTTTTATCGTCAAAGTTCTCACAATAATACGAAGTAATTATTGTGGTCTAAGTATCTTGTATCACTTAGAGAGGCGTGTCGGAACGTGTCAAAATTGTTCATAAAACAATTGAGCGGAGACATGCAATGTGGTAATACAGTTTTTAGTTCTAAACCTATTGCACAGGCTGCCACGATTTTTTCCAAGAAATCAATTGTTTTAGTTTAATCGCGTCCGTTTGCTGTTTGGCGATAGTGCGTCACTGACATTCCGCTTTTGTAGTTGCTGTTTTTGTAATAGTATTAAATGCAGTAAGACACGACAGTTTACATTACTTTACGAGAAACATGATCCACACTTATCAGCGGTACTCTGTGAAGCAATGGGATACCCCTGACGCTGCACTCTTTCAGTCGGTCTCGAATTGGGGTGAACGGTATAGTTGTTGAACCCCCGATAGTGATTAACCACCACGTGTATATTTAAATGGAGCTTATACATAGATGTATAAACTACACAGGGGGTCAATCTCTCCAAAGGTATCAATAACTGTACTGTTTTCTCCTATTATAAGTAAAAACAGATTTTGATAAACAAATATCTACCCCTCTTACTATTGTTACTGTGCAAGAAGCATTAGGTACTCATTGATTGAAAGAGTACATCCATTCTCCGAGCTAATAGTACGCAATGACTCGAGGGTTTGTGCTTATTTTTACTGTAATGCTTGTCGTTAAAGTACTATTTTTGTTTTGTAGCTTTAACGTGTCTTGCATCAAGACATTGATTGCATATTTTTAAAGATCGTTTTAGTTGTCGCGCTGATTCTGCGTGAGAGAGTTGCTTGGCTGAAGGTATCTACACTTCTACCCCCTACACAATTGATACCGTACAAGAAGAACCAAATACTCGTCAATTTAAAGAGTATACCTTTCCTCCAAGACAGCAGTCCACTAATGGAAGAAATCATGTACATACATAAATAAAAGTTTGTTAATAAGTGTATAATAAGTGAAAAGGTGTCTACTTTTATCAATATAATGTATTCTTAAGAATGTACTGCGGTCGTATGGACAGCATTACATTCACACATTGAAAAAAAATAGACAGTTTTTGGAAAAAGAATAAGACGCTCGCTAACGATACAGTCCTGGCAATATTTTCACATTATTAATCAAAAAATTTATAAATGCACTCCCTTTCTACTTACTATATAGATTTGCCTCTATAAATGTGCCTGGACGAAGAAAATTTGCTTCATATTCTCGGAGATGTTTCCAGTCATCTCGCCACTTCCGTACGAGGAGGTAACGGTTATGAATTTTATGCGAGTCCGGTTATTGAAAAAATAATGAACATTCATAAACTGATGCGCTTCGTGTGTGAGGTTATCAATTATTACATATAAAACGTACATGCGTAACGATGAAAAGTGAAGAAAGGTGTTGCTGCGGTTTTACCGTCAGCGTCGAGCGCATATATCTCTTAAAGCGGCCGATATTTTTACATTGAAATTTGACACTATGTAAGTCGTTTTTCTTGGAGATTAATTTAGTCGTCACACTACCTCTAAACGTGGAGATGACTCAGGTAACAATTGTCGTGGATACTCCTGAATCTGTAATTAAAAATATTGTTGATGGCTAGATGACATAAGAGTAGATCGTAAGGCTTAACGATGGACGATCATTTTTTGATGTCGTCTCGTTTTGTCCCGTCTTGATATTGTCTCGATTTCTCGAGATGAGACGTTAATATTTTCTTGACTCGATATCAATATTAGTGTTGTCAAGAATATTGACATTATCGGTCTAGCCGATATAGGTATTTATTTTTTTCGATCAAACAGTTGTTAAATTTTTATTTGAATAGATGGTATATGCTACATTATAAGTATAATAATTTCAGAAATTTTTTTTCACATTGTTTACAAGATAATAATTACAGCTGCAGAACATATTTAAAGTTATTCTCTAAAAGCTTGAAAGCTGAAATAACATATTACTACAATAGTAACGAGTCATATCATAATTTCGAACACATCTTATGAAAATGGACGTAACATATTTCTTCATGTAGTTGTAATTTTGCTCATAAATTATTACAGACCATAGTTCTGAGCTATTAATCTCTTAAACAGTCACGCCTATTTGTCATAACTAATGAACCTTTAGAAAACAAACACTTAACAATTTAAACTATACATCTATACGCATATGTATAAATACACTAAAGCATAACATTAAAAAGCAAAATATGTAACTTATATGCACTGTAATTCTTCGAAACCGATAATCACAATATTTTTGATATCGCCGATACAATACGATATTTTTACTAACCATATTGAGATGATATTTTAAATGACGATATTTTCGACGTCGATGTAGACATTTTGTCTAAATATCATATCGTCTCGATATCGTAAAGCCCCAATAGATCGTACGCGTATAGTAAACCGTGCAAATATAAAATTGATGTTGTATATAAGTAAGCGGGTTTTTTAAGAAAATTTTGAACTCAACATTTCCGATGATTAATCAAAAGTTCGACTGTTATAATGCATAGTTGTGAATCGTAATAAGAGTATTTCTACTGTCTTAGCTTTCTTTCAGTGAGCTCCTGCAATTAGTGTCACACATACACACATACACACACACACACTTACGCAGATACACACACATATAACAAAATAAGTGTATAATTAAGGAAAAGTGATTTTTTCATTGATATTTCCAATTTGTAATAATGTGATGCGGTTGTATCCTCAGCGTCACGCGCACATCTCTTTGACAGACCTTTATTTGTACTTTGACATGTGACATTGTGTAACTCTTTTTTCTTAGTCGTCACACTGTGGCCCTGTGGCACTTTAGCCCACCAAACGTGGCGGTATCAGTTCTTGAGGATACTCCTAAACCAGTAGTTGAGAGTATTGTTGATGTCTAGACGCCCCAGATCTTACGTGTGTAGGGATGGCAACCTAGGAAGCTAATCTCAGATGGCGCAACGGGTACTTAGCCTCCAACCAATAATAACAATAGCGCGATTTTCAAATTTTTGTGTATTACATTATAAGAATATGTTTTATTTGAAAAACGTGTTCTACTGTTCATTTAAAATTAACTTATGTAATGTTAGATGTGTTCGATTTGAGCATTTCATATCCCGATCGTATCTAAATCGTTTCCTGACTAACACACGTGGTATATGTAAAGCTTTATAAAGATATTTGACGTATATGAGTCAGGAAATGATTAAGATGCGATAGTGATAGGAAATGCTTAAGCCAAGTGCATCTAATATTACCTCATATAGATGTTAAAACACATTGTTCAAATAAAACATATTTTGATCGTGTATTACCTAAGAATAAATTTAAAAAAAATAACCTAAGAATCTCTCCTAAAAGGATCAGTTACACGTGACTATCGACAGAATAACTCTTGATCTGATTGGTTGAGACTAGCTCAGAGCGGAAAAATTTAAAAACAAGATTTTAAAAAATTGAATGAAAGTCATTTAAAAAATGAAAACCAACTGTTATAAAATAGCTAATCATTTTATTTTTCTTGAAAAATAATGAAAATTAAATTGTTTGATTAATAGTTAGGGGTTAGTGCGCGAAGCGTGCAGGGGGCGGAGCCACCTAGTAACTTTAAAAATTCTACTTAAGTTCGTATGGGTTGAAAACTAAGTACCTGTTGCGCCATCTAAGATTAGCTTGCTAAGTCGTTATTTCCAAAGTCAACGGCGCACTATAGGAGGAAACGGTCTAATTTTTCTCAAAATAAGATATCCCCCGACTGTATAGTCCGATTCTGGTGATTTTTTTTTATTTTTAAGGTTTTGGATAATAGAATAACAGAAAAGTGGTCCGAAGTGATCTTTTGGCTCTAAGGGGGCAGTAAAACCCCCTAAACTTGCCCTAAAATAACAAAAAAAAAAAATTTTCCACAGACATTGTTGTAATTTGTACTTAACACAAAAAATACGGATCCTTTGTATTATCAAGATCACATTTCTCAATAATAAAGACAATTCGTAGGGATCTAAGATGGTGGTGGCAATATGGCGGCCAAGTTGACAGAATTATGAACAATTTTCATTATTTTTGTCGCAATTCGATCTTATTTACTACAACTAATTCTAAATAACGATGAAAAAAGCAGTGAACATACATTTGATGTAATAAGGTGTAATGTGCCATTTTTAACTCATAATGGCGACTAACACAAAATAGCGATTCATCTATTTCACTACAACCCCTGCGATATGGGTATCAAATGAAAGGGTTTGGTAAGTAGATTACATTTGAATGTACTGCATCAATATTCATTCAAAAGGACAACTAACACAAAATGGCGGATAATCTGTTTCACTACAACCCCTGCAATATGGGTATCGAATGAAAGGGTTTGGTAAGTAGACCACATTTGAATAAACTGCATCAATTTCCATTCAAAATGGCGACCAACACAAGATGGCGGATCATCTATTTCACTTCAACTCCCGCAATATGCGTATCAAATAAAAGATTATGGTAAGTTGAATAGAGTCAAATAAGCTGCAACGTTTTGCATTTAAAATGATGTCTTGCACAAAATGACGAATCAACTTTTTTACTACATTTTCTACAATTGGATATAAAAAAAAAAGGATATGGTACGTACAATAGAGAAGAATATATTAGTCTATTTCACATTAAATATAGTGGATCGTCTATTGTACTATAACCCCTATAATATTATTATTAAAGAAGTTAGTATGACGAGTAGAATCCGGTTTCTCGCGTAAACTCATTGTCTATTAAAAATAGCGACTAATATAGTATGGCGAATCAGATATAGTTATCAAATCCTCATGATTTTGGTATAAAATAGTAGTATGCAACAAGCAGAATGCAGACAGTTATAAGACCTCATACCAATTGCTATAGTACAGACTGAAACAGAAGTGTTGAGTATCCGCTAGCTCGCAACCTCTTTAATATGAATATTATTACAGAGTACAATTAGTAAAATACAAAATGTTACACGCTGTCAATTTTAATTTAGTACAGTAGTGGCCAGAAAAAAAAAATTTCATTAAAAAACCTTTGCCATTTTGTGCATGACGCCATTTTAAATGCGAAACGTTACAACTCATTGAACTTTGTTCTACTAACCATAATCTTTTATTTGATACCCATATTGTAGGGGTCGTAGTGAAATGGATGATCCGCCATTTTGAATTGAAATCCATGCGATACATCTAAATGTATTATACTTACCGAACCTTCTTATTGTTTACCCATATTGCAGGGTTTGTAGTAAAATAGATGATCCGCCATTTTGTGTTGGGCACCAATTGTAATGGGAATTGATGCAGTACATTCAAATATATTCTACTAACCAAACCCTTTCATTTGATACCCATATTGCAGGGGTTGTAGTGAAATGGATGATACACCATTTTGTAGTAGTCGCCATTGTGAATGGAAATTGAAGCAATACATCCAAATCTATTCTACTTACCAAACCCTTTCATTTGATACACATACTGCAGGGGTTGTAGTGAAATAGATTATCCGAAATTTTGTGTTAGTTGCCATTTTGAATGAATATTGATGCAGTACATTCAAATGTAATCTACTTACCAA
>JAPYYV010012251.1:0-16224 GCA_030522625.1 Copidosoma aretas | reverse complement strand
AAATTGATTTAACAGATTTAGAAACAAATTTTTATCTTAAAAATGTGCTCAAAATTTATAGCTATAAACACCTATATTTTATAGCTATTAATGTAGTCGCTTATAGCTACATTATAGGTGATTATAGCTATAATTATAGCTATTTTTTATAGGTGTAATTATAGCTATAAATTTTTGACTGAGTAGGAACTAAAAAAAAAAAAAATTAAAAATTGAATCAACAATATCGTGTTTTCGACCTGATTTTAACACTGAAAAAACCTTGAAACTTTGACTAGGGATTTCTTTACTTTAAATATAATCAATACGTAAGTAATGACATATAAGTACCTGATTGCCACACCCTACCATTCAGGGCGTTTGATGTAGGTATAACTTTTATAAGGTGTAAAGTTTTGAAAAATTTAATAATAATATGAATAACACAATGCAGTCGTTATACAGGAACTATAATATGACTTTATTAAAAATTTTAGATCCCTTGCCACAGTTTAGACATTGGCATAAAAAAGTAAGAGAAGGATGGTATTAAGGAAACCTCATTATGTTTGCTGTTCGAGGGGTGATTTGTCGATTGCATGCGTATTGTGCGATATCAAGATACCTACATACATATTTCATCGTTTTCGAAGGTATCATTGTAACAATATTTTTTTTCATACAATTTTGTATCTCGTTCAAAATAAACCAATTGCATACACCCGTCGTACGACGTTGTCAAAATTTTTCTGAAATAAATAAAGGTGTATAATTATTTACATGAAGCTCAGTGAGATTTTTCGCTAAGAAATTTAGTTCTACGACCCTGTCACTGGTGGAATTAAATCATATTTTCTTCAAATCTACATGCTTACCATTATATTTCGTAACTAGTTGCAAAACATTCACTTATATACTTGTACACCTATTTGTCATTGAAGTAATAATACAAAGTCTGACAAAGTCATATCCTAACTTATGTGACAAACACCCTCTACAGCTCGCTCTACAGTTAGATTGTATCTATAGCTTCTACCAAATTAATCTTTCTTCGCTTAAAGAATCAGTATTAGTATGCTTACAAGTGTTGCCAAGTGAACAGTAGAAACTGACTTTCTGAAAAATTTCGAAATAAACTAAAAATTTATAAAACAAACGAAAATATCTATTGATTAAAAAATGGATCTACTACGTATACCATGTTCATTTTTAGCAATAAGCGGTGTTTGGAGACCAGTGCATTGGACTACACCGCAAAAAAAATTGCTGTATAATTTTCATTCTATAGTCATACGTACAATTCATTTTACATTTACTCTGGCATTGTTTATCAATTTGTTTAGTTCAAAGGATGTTGAAGAGTTCATTGATAACTTATTCTTGTTACCTGAATTTCTAGCTTCTTTTATTAAGTCAGTAATTCTAATTTCAATACAAAAAGAAGTACTTAAATTGGAAAAAATGTTTTTCACAAAAGTTTGCGTTCCTCGAAATACTGAAGAAATTTCTATTCAAAAATCAGTTGACAGTATTACCAGGTTTACTATAATAATTTAAAAATCAAAAATGTATGACTTTTAAACTGCATTACATTATATTTTTACAGGATGATGCAGATTATCTGCAATTCATCAGCACTTTTTTGTACGACTTATTTACCATTACTACCACTTATGAAAACAAATAACGAATTCGAATTATCAATCAAAATATGGCTTCCGTTCACCATGACAACCTACAAAACTTATGTGGTGGTTTTAACTTGGTAATTTATCAGTACTACTCTGAATGGAATTTATGCAATAAATATTGGTTGGATGCCTCTTTCTTTTTTATGTAACATATCCGCACAGATTAAAATTTTATCTTATCGTTGGAGTCAAATTCCGTTAAATATTGAAAGATTACACAAGCTCAAAAGGACTCAGAATATCATCGATGCTTTTGAAAAAAACGTCATAAAAGAAAATATCAAACATCATATTTATATATATAGGTTTATTTTATGGTTTATTTCATCAAATAAAATTGTGTCTGTATCAACAGCTCGAGAAAGAAATCAGTCTTAAATTTTTTTGAAGCGTCTGCGAATCGTGAATTTTTTTACATCGTTTGACACTATAAACACTGCTCCGATTATTATAGGTTAAAATTTGAATTGTTCAAATATTCCTATACTTTTTATCTTTACTCAAGTATACAACATAACTTGAAGAATTATTGATTTGATCATCTAACACTATTAACGCATTTTCAAGTTCAGGAAGATACAATTTTTTGTAATGCTGCTTCTTCATTCAATTTGATATAGGGCTTCTCTTTCCTGAGCCGTAGATATAATGAAATCTTGTAATTATGTAAGATTTCAGTTATAATTATATTTTTAACGTGTTTTTTTTTAGGCTAGCTAAATGTGTTAACGATACTTTCAACCCAATATTGTTGCAAGAATATCTGATGTGTTCCATTATTGTATCACTAAGTATATACCAATTGGGATTATCGCAAGAAATCGATCTAAGATTTTTTACATCTTTTATTATTTTAAATGGTCTACTCGTAGAATCTTTGATGTACTTTTGGTTTAGCAATGAAGTTTATTTAGCGGTAAGTTTATTAGCTATTTTTTTTGGTCATCAAGTTACATGAAAATTGTTTCTTTCTTTTCGAGTAAATTGCTTTAGCTTTATTAGCTATTATTTTTTATCATACAGAGTATTAATTTTCAAGATTCTATATATAGTACAAATTGGATTGAATTAAGCATTCCAGCACGTAAAACTCTTGTATTTGTTATGATGCGTGCTACAAGGCCAATTATTATAAAATGTGGTCCTGTTATTCAATTAACCCTGGCCTCTTATTTAACTGTAAGTCATTTCTTTTCATCATCAAATTGAAATGCTTGTTTCTAAACTAACTAGAAACGTTTTGTTAAAAGATTTTAAAAGGATCATACACTATTTATAATGTACTAAGAACATCTAATCAGTAGATGATTGCATTCGATTTTTGCAGCAAAAGTTCAACAACAGAACAGATTTTGATTTAATTAAAAGTATTATAAATGTATTATTATACGTCTAGATAAATGTGTTACTAAATTTAGTAAATTAAATCACTTGTATAAATAGTCAAGTAAATAGTTTTGGTCAATACTAAATGGAAACCACAAATGTTGTAATAAAATGAATTATTTTTTCTGTTATAAAGTAAGTGAATAGAAAGAGACTTAAGAAACATTGTAAGAACATTTTATGTACGTGAAATAATTATAATATTTAATACAACATTATCGCTAAAAATAAGATTGAATTGCATTGCGGTTTGGATTTGTAACCCAAAACAGTGTATTAGTCTTTAATTTAATGATCAATAATACTAATAATTTGCCGCAAAGTATCGCAATTTTATTGAAACTAATAGATATAACTCAGTGCTCTTTACGCGCTGTGTGCGCTGTTCCAATCATTTTTTTCACATTAGTACACCACTTGATAGTGTGAATTTATTTTCATACAGGGTATTAATTTCATGTATACTTGTAATATCTCGTGTCATATTTTTAGTTTGATAGTGTATTTGAACTTTATTAAACGCGGGCTTCTAATACCCTTTTCAGATTATGTTGCTGCGTTGAATCAAACATATTTTGTTTATTAAAAGAAAGTATAATAATCATCGAGTTTTATAACATGCTGAGAAATAACTCAGCTTCTTTTATAGAACTCCTTCGAAATTAAATGTCATACACCAATCACGACCTAATGGCTACACCTAACTAATATAGTTTCTTGCTAGGTATACAGGTCATAAATTGAGGTCTTGCAATTCTATTTGGTCCATCATGTAGATTATCAAATAGTATTGGAGAAGTATATTTCTTTTTTTACGTAAACAAAAAAAAGGACGGAGATAGAGCACTTGAAAATGTATAAGTAGGGGCTTATGACGTTATAGAGATGTACGATTTTGATGACCCTATGACGTATTGTATCCCCTCTCTTGAACAGCTTGGATGTTAATATCTCAGTCATTTTTTGTTTGTATGAAAAAAAAAAAATTCGTGTCCAATTTTTTTGATAATCCACCTGATGGGCTAAATAGAAGTTTTCACGCAAGTTCCCGATTGGTGATTGATTTTAGATGTACAGATATAATGTGTAAATTTCTGAATTTTATTCTAAAATGTTTAAGCTTTTATTCAAGTGCTGAACCCCTAATCAATGGTGTGCAATAAATATTTCCTGCAGGAGTAGACCAAAATAATTTCCTGCTGGAGCTTGCAATCAGGCGAATAGTAATCTTTCGAAAACCGAAATTTATCTCACTCAGGCTGTGTTCCGAAAGTCGAACTCGCTAAATAAATCTTATGTCATACTTGAGACCGGTAAGTCATGAGCTTCACTTTCGGAACACAGCTTTAAAAGAATAACAGTAGTAATAATAATAATAATAATAATAATAATAATAATATTAATATTAATAATCATAATCATAATAATAAAGCTACATTGCATGTGCTAGAGATAGAGAAATAACATAATACTTACCTATGGTTAAAGCACGAGTTAAGACAGTTACTTTTTTTTTTCGAGCTCAGTGCTTTTTTGCTCATAAACTAAGTTCATATATATGACCCTGGCACTGATAGCGACACATTAAATATACTCAGTATAAGTGCTTGCCATTATTATCTTCCGTAAGTAGTTTCAAGACACATTTTCTTATATACTTGTCGATCCGTTTGTAATTGGAATATGAAACCTAATTCAGTTATACCCCAACGCATGTTCATGAAAAACTCACTCATAGATTCTTCCAAATTAATATATCTTCGATAAATGTATAAAAGAAACGAAAATTTATATTTATCAAAAAATGGATCTACTACGTATACCATGTTCATTTTTAGCATTAAGCGGTTGTTTAAAGACTAGTGCATTGGACGACACCGCAAAAAAAAATTTTATGTAATTTTTATTCTGTTATCGTACTTACAATTCATTTTACATTTACTCTAACAATGTTTATCAATCTGTTTAGTTCAAAGAATCTTGAAGAGTTTATGAATAACTTGTTTCTATTACCTCAATGTATAGCTTGTTTTATTAAGGGATTTATGCTAATTATAATACGAAATGAAGTACTTACTTCAATTGGAAAACAAGTTTTTGGAAAAAGTGCTTTTTCTTGATTTGAGATAGTGCTACCCTTTCCCAAGCTGACAATGTGATCAGTTGATTTATGTGAATGTAAGGGAGCCTGATAAAAATTATTTATTGTATTTTTTTTTAGGCTGGCTAAATGTGTTAACGATACTTTTAACACCATATTGTTGCAAGAATATCTAACGTGTTCGATTATTGTATCACTAAGTATATACCAATTGGGATTATCGCAAGAAATCGACCTAAGATTTTGTACATCGGCTATGGTTTTACTGGGCCTACTTGTAGAATCTTTGATATACTATTCGTTCAGCAATGAAATTTATTTTGCGCTTTGTTTATTGCGTATTTTTCTATTATAATTTTGAATTGAAATTGTGTTTTTTTTTTTTTCGAGCAAATTTTTTTTGTTTCAGCCTCACACCAACAAAGGTCAGAGAGATCAGAGGAGTCTGAAAATTAATTTTTCGAACAGTTCCGTTTATGACTATAATTCTGTTATGAATCATTGTATGAAATTTAACTTACTTTGTTGACGTTTACGTTTTTATTTTTCCCTCAGTATTAAAATCTTGAATTTGATGTAAATATTATTCAGGGGTACAAAAGAATACTGAACAAAAAGTTTTTGGTTTTGATAATTTAAAAAATACTTTTCCTACCTCGGGCGTTTTTGAGAGGCTGGTGCGCTGGTGCGCCCTCGGTAGGAAAAACAGTGTCCGCCACTCAAGTGCGATCCAACCAGGGCTACGTTGCGGACCCTCGGGCCGCAAAATCGCCCTGGAGGTGATTGCACTTTTGTGACGAAAACTACTATTAACACATTCTCATGTTCAGTATCTCTTAAATGTCTTTATCCTTGTAAAATAAACATGAATATTAATTATTCTACTAAACAAACATTATATGATTGATTGTTATTTTTGATGCATATAGAGTATAAATTTTTAAGATTCCATGTACAGAACAAATTAGATTGAATCAAGAATTCCAGCACGTAAAACACTTGTATTTGTTATGATGCGCGTTACAAGGCCAATTATTATAAAATGTCCTGCGATTCAATTAACCCTGGCCTCTTATATTACTGTAAGTAATTTCTTTTCATCATTTAATTAAAAACTGTCTTTTTCCATTCATAGTTTACTGAGAACATCAAATCTGTAGATCAAACATCATTATAAATCAATTTTTCTGCCGAGCGGTGGATAAGAAAACAAATATATTCATTTTGTAAAACCATCACAAATTTATCATCAAAATTAAATAAATGATTTATTTATTATAGAGTGAGCGAAAAAAATTGTAAAAACACATCTTACGTGAAACTAGTCAATAATATTTCTTAAGGTCTATATATATAAGATTATATTGCATTGTATTTAACTAAAAGCTTATTGTATCACAAAGTAGAATATCTTGCAGTAAATCTTCAACCTAAAAATTGTATGAAATAAAGTATTGCTTTATTATTAAACCTAGACAAACTTGTGCGAATCATACATTAAAAAACATACCAACAAGACTAGATATTGATTTCATCAATTACCCGAAAAATCATATCGTTGAAAAAAAAGTAGTTGAAATAGGACTGATTTGCAGGAAAAAATTGGGAAACAATTTCATTGCATGAAACGCCAAAAATAAATTACCTCAAAAGGTATGAATTTACGCTTATTTTTTCAATTAAAAGTTGGCAGAAATTTTCAGCACTTTTTTACGCATTGTCAGCCTATCAAATCTATTAGGTATCAGTAGAGCATCCCTGCAGCAGGAGTGTCTGTCGTCAAAAGTTAAGGTGTGGAACTTTGTGGACGCAGGAAACCCACCTTCCTAATTTGTTTGAAACTAACTCCCAATTTTAGAAAGTAAATGTTTTCTTAAGCAAGCTCTCAAACTCAACGTAGGGTATCTCTATAAAAGGAAGCAGTATAGTCCTACAGCTTATATAGTCCCACACTGACAGTATTAAACGCTGTGTAGTTTTATTAACGAAAAATGACCCATAAAAAATACTGAAAAAATTCGTAGTGATTCAGGACACTTTAAAGAACAAATTCACAAAGTTTTATAGTGATCTCTGTATTTTCATACAACTCCCGACCATCCTTAAAATCAAAATTTAACAAATTCATACAAATATATGTTTTTATTTCTCCATACCTTTCATCACATGAACATTGTATATTAAAATAAAAAGAATAACTGAAAAACAAAAAAATTCATGCATCTGGACCTTACAATTTAAAGTCAATAAAAAAATTGATTTTTTCGCATTATTCTGGACAAGAGTTTTGTCTTTGAGGTGATGACATGCTGACATCGCATTCGACACAATTTTCACATTCTATACTTCCATTTTCATATTTGAAATAAAAATGACCATTGAGACATTTAAACCAATTAACTTTGTCTTTTGCAATCATTTTTGGCTCATATACGTTTTCTAAACATTTCAATATTTGAATAACTGTCTTTTCATAGTCTTCAGAGAATCTAGTATGACGATTGTTCAATATGTTGTCGAAAATTGTTTGCTCATCGCATGTAAACTTGATTGAATATGTGTCAACACGAAAATTTGATAAGTTTCCAAGTTCAATCTGTAATGGAGAGCATTGATATTTAAAAGAAACACTAAATTGATCTAAAAAAAAAATTTGTTTGTTGAAGTTTCTATAAGTGCTGTTGATTATTGTACAAGTATGGGATGTGCAAGAAGTACTCACACACTTTACATTCACACTTCAATAACCAATCGTACCGACTAAAGTAATAAAAACCGCTGCAAATAAATTGCCAAAAAGCTTCCTTAAAAACTAAAAAAATAAAATGTATGAGGTTGATTCAAAATGAAAAAAGGAGCTATTTCTATACTCTATAAAGTGAGATCATTCTGAAAATGAGATTATAATATTTTTACCCAAATAGTACAAGAATCAATTTTAAGATTATTTTATCACAGTTGGTTATAATGTAATTATTACTGAAATGTATGTACGTAATATAACGAAAATGTAACAAAAATCTTTTATTGAAGTATCGTGCATGTTTGGAGTTATGTTTCAAAAAAATCGTAGTACCTTAATAATAAAAATATAAGAAAATAGTGTATTAGAATAATGAAGAATGGTAAATGAAGGCATTTGTATACATTACAAGATATAATTATTTATTAGATTGAAGCATAATTTTTTCAATCGAAACAAATCAAAAATTTGTTTTATTATTTAAAGAAAGTAGTTTTAAAAACATGAATAAGCTACATAACCATATCATTATTTAACTGCCATGTGTATAAGAAAATAAACATTTTTATCCCTGAATAATATAAATCTGTCTATGCCGTCAATGGGTTCCCAAGATATGACTTATTTTCCACAAAAATCTTAATATTTCTTTCATAAAAAATGAACGAAATGGCGTGGAAAAATGATTCAAAATGGGGAATAATAGTAGTTTTTGTCGCAAATGTGTTGAGACCGCCCTGATCGAATGCACATGAGTGGCGAATTATATTTTTCCTACCGAGGGTATACTAGGATTGCAAAAGTGCCCGAGGTAGAAAAAGCTATTTTAATTCTTCATGAGATATAAATATTTAGCGAATCGAATTGAAATTTTTTTTATCTCGAAAATAGAAAAAAAAACCGCCTTTTGGACATAAAAAATCGTAATAATCTCAATAAGGTATGAAGTAGTAGTTTTTGTACGAGATTGGAAAGGCTTTCATTTGCGAACCGAGAGGTTTACGGCACGAGCCGTAGGCGAGAGACGTAACGAGGTTCGTAAAGAAGCCTTTGCAATCGAATTACGAATGCTATTTTTCCTACCGAGGGTGCACCAGGCTTCCAAAAAAGCCCGAGCTAGGAAAATGAATTTTTTTCCAAGCTGCTATAGGGATATAAAACCAAACATTTTAAGCCCTGGATCATTAAAATCATCGTAGAGTTTCTGAAATATAACATGACTGATTATATATGTACGCGCGCGCACACACACACACACATACACACACACACACACATACACACACACACACACAGATAGACAGACAAACATTAAACAAAAATGATGTATTTTAAATCTAAGCACTATACAAAACATTTCTGACATATTTTTAAGAAAACTTAATTTCTGACCGACACAAATTCCTCTATGAGGAAGCAAAAATTTAGATTTGTATCATTACTGTGATGGCTTTTGTTCAATAAGAACATTTTATAAAGTGCTGTATAAATAATTAAGTTCGTACAGTAAAATTTAAAAAAATAAATAAAAAAAGATCCTTGTCGGTTTGTTAAATATACTTACTTCGTAACGTAAACGTCTCAATTCGAGTTTGATATCCTCTAACTGCTGAGCCGTAATTTTCAATTTTTTTGGGAAAAGGCTCACCAATTCAGCTATTAATCCTGAACTTCCGAAAGCCTTTACTTTTTTCCATGTGAGAGGTACCACAGACGATTTTATAACGTTAACAACTTCCGCGAACAGATCTAAAATTACTGTGAAAGAATCAATTTCGTTGAAACTCAGAAGTTTTTTCCTAGAATACATCTCATTTTTAAGTTGTTGAAAAAATGTAGATAAAACTGGGAATTCTAGAAAAAACATATAATTTGCATTTAAGTAAATATGAAGGTTGAATTTTTAATAATAACGTAATAACTTGAATAATTGTACCTGCTACGATTGAATCGTATCCTAATCTTGCCATAGATGTAAGATATACTGTAATTCTTAATTTTAACATTAGTTCTTCACCATTAAAAAATACTTGTCTTTTACCCAGCATGAAGTTCTCTAAATATTTTTTTACCATGTTCATAACTCTCATGCAAGTGTTTATAGGGATTTTACATATGGGACATGATATAATTTGAATCCTGTTGTCAAGAGTAAAATCTTTGATGTATTTTAAAAGAGCATCATTTTCAATAATATGTCCACAATCAGGCAGCAATATACATCTATAATTGTCGATGTTTTTATTATTTCGAAAACAAAGAATTGCCATTAAAATTTATATTTAAGTCAGCATTACCTGAAATGCACATCATCTTTGGGATTAGTACCAACTAAATCTTTCATCAACTTCTCCTTGTCGCAAATTCTGCAAAGAGAAGGGCAGGGATCTCCGCAGAAACCAGCACACGGATGTCCACACTCAAGAGTTAACGTACATGGAATCAGGCATGGCTCAATGTCACATGCCTCGTGACAAAGTTTAGTACAACGCTTGTGTTCACATCCCCATCCACATTTTTCCTATAAACGACAAAGTAAAAAGACCCTGCATATTGAAGATCTGAAATATAAGACTGTTAATAATTATCACCCACATTGCACGGGACACAAGGCTCGCCACATGTTTTACTGCATTTGCTATGACGACATTGAAACAGGCATGGCCTAGTACAGGGCCCACATTCTTTATCACATGGCACTTCACACCTAGAATTAATCCATTAATTATAGTTGTAAATATACTACGTATGACATCGAGACGTAAATTACCTATGCCCGCATATTAATGAATTTTTACAGGGATTGCTACAAGGAACATGAAAGCGTCCTTGTAAACAGCGGTAGCAATTTCCCTGGCAAATGTGCCCACATACTAATTTGAAGTTACATGGTTCTCCACAAAACTTTGATAAAATTCGTGAGTTATGTGCTGAAAAATATTAATTTAATTGAAATCTAGAACTTAAAATTATTATGTATAAATGTTAGAAATTGTAGCATCCTTTCAGCTTATTTATGTTTTTCATGAGCAAACATTTTTATATGTACTACATTTTAAAAAGTTAATAAGATAATAAAATTTAAAAAATACCATTGTCTTGTAGATAACACGGAATCAAAAAAACATGACCACAAAATCCTGGCATACTTATACGAGTCATGACTTCACATTTTTCCAGACATTTATCTTTACACTTGTTGGTGCAACGATGGCCACACGGTAGTTGTTTTGAACAGTCACCATCGCACCTGGATATCAGCGGTTCTTCGCTGCATTTTGCTTTTACCATATGACCACAGGAACTAATTTTCTCTACCTAAAGGATTTGTTCATTCATTATATAAAAACTTAGAGCTCTTTTAATTAGTTAAGATTGCACATAATAAAAAGATAAATAAGTTGAGAGTCGAAATCACAACCACTGAGTGACAAGCCCACGCCTCCCACTCTACGTAAATTTTGCAAATCTGAATACTAAAATATTTGGCCCAATTACGATTTTCTGAATGCTTCAAAATGACTATAGGCATGTGAACTGCATATGCCTTTTTATCACAAACTAACGTTCTCAGTTAATTAAAAATTTCCGCATTACGTTAAATATTTAGCAAAACAAAATCAAATTCACTATTGATACCAATGAATCCCATAAAAATATTTTACATACAAACTTACGATTTCAAAACAACTTATACAATCTTCTGAGCAAATTCCTTGGCACTGATGACCACAAGTTAATGTACGATTACAAGGTTGCTCGCAATTATATTCGTCCACATTCTGAGAGCACTGTACTTTATCAAGAACGTGTCCACAATAACGCACCTTACTGATGATAGCAGTGCAAGGGTCGCACTCTTCATAGCATAGCTTCAGACAAAGATGATTTTTTACGCATCCTGCATTTGTTTTTACGCATTCCTTGAGACACTCGTGCTGAAAATCAAAGATGACAATTTTTATTCTTCCAATTTCATACAAATAACGGCACCATTGTTTATCATTTGTGATGATTTTCAGTTGACAGTTTTCTCTCAATATATTTGCAAACTGTAAACAAACTGCTACTGTAAAAACTATGTGGCTACCTCAACATGATCAGGATCAGATGCCACATGACACTTCAACGAACATGTATGGCCACAATCTAATCTATGCTTGCAATCATACGAGCAGCTGTATTCTTCAATGGGAACGTAACAAGATAGTTCAACTACGTGTCCACAGTTCAATTTTTGTTCCTCTTTAATTTGACATGGCTCGCAGTCATAAGAGCATTCGTTATATGAACAAACATGTCCCTTTGGACAAGTTTTGTTACATTTTTGTAAACACTTGTATGCTTTATGTTCTGGATCGGAAAAATGACAAGTATTGGTGCATAAATGCCCACACGGTAACAAGTAATCACATGCTTTTGTACATCCACCACTTGAATACAGTTGGAAATCATCCACGGATTCAATCTATAATTAAAATGTATTCCATCTATACATTTGCATTTAATTTCAAGCAGTACAACCATATTTCTAGGATATTTTACCTTAATAAATTCATCTTCGTGTCTCTTACATTTTATTTCGAGAAATTGTTCAATACACTTTTCTTTATCCAATGCATCCCTGACTTTTGTCCAAAATATATTTTTCGAACAAAGATCACTGATGTTTCCAATGCAGTAAAAGCCTTCTCTTGCGCGCGATAATGCTATGTATAAAATATTTGCATCGTAAACAGAATTAACGTTTTCTCCATAATTATGATAAGCTAGAGACAAAAGAATAATTTCATTTTCATTTCCTTGGTAATTTCCAACAGTGTTCACTTGTATTTTTTCAAGTACCCCATCACAAGCTAATTCCTATAAAAATTATAAGTACATCCAAATCAGTATAACACCAATTTATTTACAGCTGACGTGTATTAATGAAAATTAAGAATATATACATAAAACTAACCTTTTTAAGTAATAATAACTGTTTGTTTGAAAGACAAAGTATTGCAATGTCAAAGGGATTGTAGCCTTGCGTCAATAAATATTTTGACAACCCTACTAGAAACCGTACTTCATTTTTATTAGTTGCATCGACTACATCAAAGTTGTGATCGATAAAAAAAACATTCTTCTTCAACCCTCTTACACCTGGAAACTTGCTCGTGGATTCATGATTATTAAATTCTTGATGAAAGAGTGAAGTAAATAAATTGGCAATCTGTCGTTGCATTCGATGTTGAACGTTTAATTGCTCACACTTTTTTACAATTTTTGTCATCTTTTCTACTAGAGGCAAATTAAAGCTAGTTTCTTGAGATACCTCTGATTTGTACTGCTCATTTCCGATTAATATTAGATGCTGACAGTCCTTCATCACTGAGCGAATAAGTTGATCTTCCAGTATTTTTTCTGTTTCTACTATCAATACTAAAACAAATCGAACAAATATATGACTCGAAATTTTAAAAAACTTTGACAAAAAAATATGTTAATTTAATTGGTTCATGTAAAACTATGATAATAAATAAGAAAGTTAAGTTTATATACACTAAAACAAAATTATTAAACAATATTTGTCATCAACTAACCAATTGAAGCTCCAAGATTAGTTAAGGATGATTGAATTTTTTTGGCATACAATGCTGTTGATCCTATCACTTCATGTTGTTTAAATATTTTTATATTAGCTTTCAGCATAATTTCATCCAGTTCCAACTTTTTCTGGTGATATTTTTGTTTTAATTCAATCTTTTTCTCGGTGACATATTTATAACTGTATTTAATTGATTCCCAATACATATTCCACCGAGGATTATCAGACACTTCATGAAAGGGATTTATTATTGGATGTTGAGCAAGTTTATGCTGCAATTTAAAATGATAATTTTGCCTATAAACTTTTGTACTTATATTTATAGAAACATTAAAATATTCAAAATAGGTTCCATATAATATGGGCATTTTATAAAACAAAAGGTAAATATGAATAAATAAATACCAAACCTGGAAAAATAATTTTTCCTGTAATAATATTTCCACATTTTTCTGGAGAATTTCTACAGCAGAATCATCAGAAGGTTCTTCTTTTATTAAATGTTCAATTTCATTTTTTGTTGATACTATTTGTTTTTCAAGAATAGTTAAAAGAAATACTGGACTACAAGAAAAGATTTCAAGATCTGCATAATCAAACAGTAAATCAACATCTGACTGTTCAAGCTCTTCATGAAAATCTTTCTCGGATTCATCAATTAACTTAGGTACATATTTATCTACACCACAGTCTTTTTCTATAGCCTCTATAGATATACCAGTAAGCCAATTAATGAGTTCTTTAGTAGATTTGAATTTTTTAGCAATAAAATCATCGTACAGACAATCCAAAGGTACAATGATGTTAGTAGTTGTTAAAAATTTAAAATTCAAGAAAGTTTTTTTAATATCCTTCAAGAGACTCTCAATCTCACGTTTTTTCTCAATAAGTAAAGAACTGACAGAATCATCTATTTCACTTAGTTCCACGTGTCTATCAATCAACGAACACGACTTCAGAGATACTTTTTGTGAATGACTCGCGATTCTAATTAAACTTTTGGTATAAGAAAGAACCTGTTCCAAGAGATGATCTAAGCTACTGTTTGTAGAACTAAGAATTACCATTGGACCATACTTCACCCACAGTTCCTTATTTTCCATCAATATCTGAATAATTTTTGATGCCGTATACTTTTTTCCTGTTCCGGGCAGTCCTTTAATGATTACAAATTGTTGAGTCAATGCACTTTTTAATGCATTGAATTGAGAGTCATCAAGTCCAAGATTATTTGCACTAGGCCATACTTTATTACAGTTAATTGGTAGCAACGTACTTTTATTGTACTCTAAATCAGGTTCATATTTCAAGTAATGTGGTAGGTCAGTCAAGTTATCAGTTTTAATAAAATAATTTTCAAATAGAAAATTTATACTCTTTGTAGTTTCAGAGGAACTTATACGTTTGTTAAATGAATCAAAATACAGGGTTGTTTCACTTAAAATGTAGTTGTGGTTCAACATATCTGGTGTAATAACTGATTGATCTATTATTTCTATTAAAATACACCCTTTCAAAACATTACATAGATTACATTCCGAAACACTAGCTGTTATTACAACATTTAATTCATTACTCGAAAGGATTACAAGTTTTCCTGGCCTAAACTGTTTTAAATCATGAAAATTTTGAGATTTTCTTAAATCAATTTCTAGAACAACATTGTTTGCATCTTCTTCAAATCTAGTTATTTTGACATTTCTTAAAACACATGCATCAATTACATTTTTCGATTCGGACATCATATTTGATAACTCAACAATTGTACTTTTTTCTGATGGATTATTTTCTTGTTTTTTTTTTTGTCAAAAAGCATTTTATAAAACATCCTAGAGAAAAATAATAGATAACACTAATGATAAAATACTAAAATAAGACTCTATATCAATATCATGATGTATTACACTTGCTGCTTAATGGCTGCTTAATGGCTGCTTAAAATGGCTCAAACGATTTTTTATAAAGTATGTAAATGAGCTGCTTGTTTTTGAACTAAGTTTAATAGATTAAATTTTTACAGTGTAAGTAGGTCTAAATGTTCCATTTACAAGCATCAGAACATAAAAATAAAATAATCTAACAATTTGTTGAATCTTTGAAAATAAAAAAAACTCCACGTGTGAAGGGTTACCAATTTCAGCCATACAGCAAGTATACTTGGTATAAAAAAAAAATACTTGCTTGTTTAGCTTTTCAACGTCAACTTTGTCCAGGTCCAGCGACAAATCCTCCATACTAATGTTATTGTCTGGAAAAGTGAAAAATGCTTTATGAGGCATTTATGCGTATACGCACATGTATAATATGTGTGTGTGTGTATATATATACGTAGTAAGCGAAAAAAGAATTCTTTTTTTTTAAATCATTCTGATGTTCCAAATTAAACGTACTAAGTAGTAAGTATATTTTTCGTCTGATATATTGAAAACTGAGACGTGAAACGCAATGTTTTCCAAGGTCATTTGTATAAGTATTCATAGTTAATACAGAATAGGCATGTATAATATACACTAGGGTAAGGGTATACACTCTATGGTCACTATACAGCCCCTTCGACATTGATATCAAAATATTAAGGAGGCTCAACACACCTGTCGAAGTATTTGTGAAATGGATGAAATTGAAATCCATGGTTAATGAGTATGTTTTTTACCTCTGTGCAAAATTTCAGCATAGGTTGCTGCGGAAAATTTTTAGTAAAACGCGTTACAAGTGAGCGTCTTATACATAGCCT
>JAPYYV010012250.1:0-15316 GCA_030522625.1 Copidosoma aretas | reverse complement strand
AAAACTGAGTGTATTTCACCGGGAATCGAACCACTCGACCCCTAGAACAGTGTTGTTTCTGAGACTAGCACGCTAACCACCGAGCCAACACTGCTCCTCAAATACGTATATATATATATATATATATATATATATATATATACCTCTCTCTCTTTCTCTCGAGAGGATAGAAATAAGGTTTCGTAAAAATCTCCCAAGGTCCGTCCGTCCAAACAATAGACCGCTCTGGAAAATCAATTTTCGTCCAAAGTAATCTGCTCCCACTGTGATGTATACATACACGTACTCTGTACACACAATACCGGGGCCATCGGGTCCTTGGAAAAGTCATTACCGTAAAAGAGAGAAAGGAGGAAAGGAAGAAACACGCACCATTCGCATCGCCCAACGAGTGTGTATATACTACAAGTCGTCGCGTCGTCCGACCTCCCGCAATTAACCTGCCCTTCCGTTGTTCACAATACACACAGTCCTGCACCGTCGCGCATCTGCACGCGGAGCGTATATATATATATAACACACGTATACAATACACGCAGGTGGCGTACAAGCGCCCGGGTGACGCAACAGCCCCGGGGAACGGCGGAACCGCGTTGATCGGAGCGAGCGAGAGAGAAAAAAAGAAAAAGAAAAAAGGGAGAGACCGGTCCGATGCGGATTATCCGCTAGCTCGGCCACGGTCAGCTCGTACATGGGTATATGGTACATGCGGAGGCCTTGCGTCGCGTGCTAGTTACGCTTACGCAATGGGAATACTCTTTCTGAAGACTTGTCGCGGTGTCGCGCACACGTATTCGTATATACCTACTGCTGTAACTGGTGACTGCGACGACGACAAAGATCATAATGATAATGACTGTTGTACATGTAACGCAGCGACGCGTCGCTTCTCTTTTGTACACATGCATCGCTCCTGTATTACAATAGCCGGCGACGGTTTGTATTTTCCCGTTTTTTTTCCGTCTCTGCTCTCTTTATTTTCACTTACAATTATTCTCACGCCCCCCGCCCACAACGCCCAGCGGTGCTTTTCTTCCCCCGGTGCGGCTCCTCTGTGTGTTTTCTGCTTCTTTTTTTTTTTTTTTTTTTTTTTTTTTTTTCTGTATTCGCGCTGAAAAGTGCAGCAGCGCCAGCTTCGGGGTCTTTTTTAGCTGCTGCTGCTGCTGTTCGATTTTATAGCCCTGCTCCGGCTTTGATGCCACTTTTGTGCGCGCGCGGCTCGAGGAGGAGAAATTCAATTGTTTCGGCCGGTACAAAGGACGGGCGCAGCGTGTACGTTTACGTACGGGGGCATTGGTATTGTCTTGCTTCGCACGTCCTGGGAATTATCGAGGGGTGTGTTCTCTTTTATCTTTCTCTTTTCGAAGCGCGTATTTTGAGCGAGTACAAACACGTTGGGTGTATAGTCCGAGCGCGCGGGGCGTTGGGTGATGTTCGTTGGTTGTTTTTTTCATTTCATGTACCAGGAATAATTGACCTTTTTTCGGGATCATACGAATGATATCCGTCGTACAAATGTGGCATACACAGGATAAACTATTTTAAATGTACATCAATTATTTTTTCAAATACCCTGTATTGATGCGTAGTCAAAAACCTGTACGCGTCGAATAAAGATTTGGGAAACAACTTTTATGCATAGTTTCGAAACATTGTTGGAACCCCAACCGCTCGCTCAAAAATGACCCATACTGCAGGCAGGAGTTGCAAGCCCGATCCGATAAAATGACCGCAAGAGCGCTTGATGCAGTTCAGCGGTGTACAGCGGCACGTCTTGCAGGGAAGAACAGCGGCGGGGCAGGGACGAGAGAAAAAGAGCACACGGGGTGGCAACCCAATAAGAGCACCGCCGGGGGCTTCCGCGACTTCGTTTGCACTTTCAGCGATACTTTGCACACACACGTACAGATATCGCAAGCACACGCAAGTACGGAAGCGCAGCGGGCGGCGTTCGATGGCCGAGCTGGGCGCATTAATCGAATAACTGGACCGACCGCGGCGCTCGTTCTCCTTTTTCTCTTCCCTTCCACTTTTCTTCCCAACGCTCCGGGTTTTCTCGGGAGCTGGTCGATCGCGAGGTTCGCTGCCGTCGTTTTCTCATTCCGCTTTGAATTTCGCCCGGCCGGCGTTTGTTTGTTCGATCGCTAGCATATATATACGTGTATTTCAAGTATGCACCGGTCGAATGGAACGTATTTTCAACTGCGTTTCGTTTGCAAGTTCCGTAATGAGGCGAAAAAGCTCGATTCGTTTCATCAAACTCAATTCAAACAGTAATATATACGGGCAATTCGAAATACACGGAATACGAAAATTCCAGGGTCTGAGCGCGAAAATTCAATCGACCCTTGTAATTCCGTACAACATCGACGATTCCACATATCATATACCAACCAACTCAACGCCCGTACACACACCAGCCACCGCACAACAATACGAGCGCGCACAGAGAGCCCGTACAGGTATTCACTCCTCGTAACCATCACACGCGTATATAATATTAAAATGCGTACAATAGAGAGAGTATTCCTAAATACGAATGTATTATTCATCGGGGAATGTCAACAGGCACTTTCATTATTTCATAAATTCAAATTAACATAATCGCCCCCGTCGCCGTGGCCGACAACAATCACTCATTAACGCCGTCGCGTGTGTACATGTATACCTACATGTGTACAGAGTCACGGCTCGCTCTTTCGCCTCTACTCCGATGTAATGACGTAACGCATAATTTTCCCCTATAAACGTACATAATCGAGTCTACCACTGTACCACTACTACTACAACTATACTCGCTCTCGCGACTCAACTAGGAAATTTTCAACAAAAGCTCGCTTGTTACGCACCCACACACACACACACACACACACACACGAGTACAATACGTATACACGGGCCCTGAACACGATCGCGCGAGTATATTGTGCGCGAGAGCTTAGGAAGAAGCAGCGGAGTATAACAAGAGTGTGGCGCGTCAAATGGGCTCTAATGTACTTCCCTCTCTCTCTCTCTCTCTCTCTCTTGTGCTTCGAGGCTCGTATATAATGTCGCCGGTTATTGTTACGCGCTGGCGGAAGGAGACCAGCCACGGCTACTGTAACTACTTGCGGAAGGGCCACTGCGTGCGTGCATTATGGAAGCGAAGCTCGTGCGTTGTCTCATTAGCCGAGGGTTTATCTCGCTAACAACTCTTTTCTCCCCCGTCTCGGCACGGGGGACTTGGCAGGTGTGTGTTTTTGCTTAATTATTGTTGCAATACGGTCGCAAGGCCATTGGACGGAGCGTAAAATTTCAGCTTTGTTTATTGTAATATGTAATCTATAAATTGACAAGTATTGCGTACGGCATGTACACCTTGGCAGTTAGAAAGAGAGGAACGAAAAATTATCAAGGTTTTTTATTTTATTTTATCAACAAACTAAAACGTAAGGAACAATTTTTTGTGTGCGCTTGATCGACACAAGTGGGAGTCACCAATGGTAGATGAAATAATACGGTGAGCCCCACTTCTATCTGTCATGCGAGAAATGAAAAATTGAGAATTCAATGACAAAGGCGTATCGCTATTATAACTTTCGATTTCATTTGTTTATAACTTCTCATAGTTATGATGCAACTCGAAGAATTCATCGTCTACGAGGCTCAGCAGAAACCAAGTAGAAACAGTCGAGTGAGGTAGGACGAGCCACAGACGGAAGAGATTTCAAAGTGACCCCGCTTGATCTGTATTCGAATTCCATGATTTTTAATGATTTACGTCTACTCAATAGAGAAAAAGAAAATCCGGGAAACGTATAAAACCAAACGCGCATCTCGCGGATTCGGAAGGAAAGCCGACGGTTTCGCGGATCGAAGTTTGCTCCGGTGCTCGATCGTGCGAGTAAGCGCTTCCCCGAAGTATTGATCGTTGATGCGGGACACGGGGTTTCCTCACCTCGGCACGATCTACCGAGAAATTTGGAAAGGTAGCGCGATCATTGTTCGTCGCGCGAAGTTTGCTGGAAAATCGGCCATAAGCCGAGCTCCCCTCGCTGACCCGCGCAAAAATATTTACGCGCGGTGCTTGGTACAGGGCGCTCGACCGGCCGTGAGATTCCTGGGGCGCGTGTTCGCGAACACGGTAAACATCGCACGTGTCTCTGAGCAGGCTGCGTATAAGCGTTCGAAACGTGCACTGGCATTGATCGATATACGACGCCTACAACTTCCGTTCGCTTGTGTCTTGCTCAACCCGTTGGTACCCATCGCCCAAGCTCAACTCGCGTGCATACATTTTTTTCCAACCCATCTGCCGCGGGTGATTCGAAATTGTCGCAGCGCCAGACCGAGAGTCGCTTATTAAAACGACCCCCGGCAGTAATCCACTTTTCATCGCAGCAGCCCCACCGAGTGTGCACCTCTGTACCGCGTGTGGGTATGTATATATGCGTAAACTCTCCTCCCTCGACTACTGACATTAAAATTCGTAAACAAGATTAAACGATCAGACGCCGGCGGAGCGGGGGATTTGCATCGCTCGTTAAAAGTGCATTAGGATGTGATGTAAAAGCCGGTGTTAGGAAACTGAGCTGGTTAAATTCAACGGGAAATGGGTGCTCAAAGATTTATTCGAGAGTGCAATGTTGTACCGTAGAGCAGCGTAATATAATTGAATTTTTACAGGGGTGATGACGCTCTTTTTGATATTTTCCAGATTGGCGAGAAAAAAAAAAAATAGTCAAGCTTGAATAATATTTCATGCGCGGACGAATGAAGAAAAAAAAAGTTGTACCAATCGAATCACGAACGAGATAATCTGCTGATTTCGAGTACCTTTAACGCATCTGGTTTTATTGACACACATACCGCCACGATCAAGACCGTGAGTCGAACCCCGGGCCGATTGATCATGAGACTCCAGAGGTCCTGTCTTGTTACCGTTGAATCCTACGCTGGGGAATTGCTAATTTAACCGACACCATAGCAATTGTATAATATTTCACGAGAACAAAAATAAAGATAAAAGTGTCAGATCTTTGTCAACTACATGTTTTTACCATCTGCCTAATCTATCAATGTGACCTGCAATGTCCAATTACGTAGCCCACTGCACATAATAGTATGATTATTATGACCCAGGACTCGAACCACAAGGGGAGGATCATCACACAAGCTCGTCTCTCTACCATTCGTCCAATACTAGCAGGTGGCGGTGAGTTATGATCGAACCGAGCAAATGCAAAAAGAACCGCTCGAGGGGCCAATGCAAGTAAACGACCCGTAGCTCCGTCAAATTATAAACCACGACAATCGTGGAGCCACCAAGTACCACCGCCTTGCATTTGTTTTTTTTTCCCGTAGATCTCCGCGCAGCCCATCAGAATCCGCAAAATCCCACCGAACGAGCTCGCGCAACGTATCCGCGCGCCTCTTGTTTACGCATCGTGATACGTACTGGGCGCGCGGCTCTTCCGGGGAGCCGAGAAACGCGAGGACGCATGCATGCGAACGTGCGTGTGTACGTACAACAATTGCGGTTTTGGTAACGGAGGAGAGTGTTTGTAACGCGCACGTGGAGCTCGAACGTGCGTCTGGCGACCTTGTCCGAGGATTCGCTCGAGCCGATTGGAAGTACGGATGCGGCCGCGCGGCCGCTGTTGGGGACGGCGGGAGATATCGAACGCGGGGAATAATGTACTGTGTGGCGAGCGCAGCGGCTGGAAGAGGGTTGTTTTTGTCGTCATTAACGGTCGAAACGACGGCGTGGTCGGTTGATTGCGGAGAAACGATAGCGCGTTTTAACCAAAACATTTTTTGCCCAGCCCTAGTGATAATTCGGTTATGAACTCCTATTCGGCCTGATTAAGAGGTTTTTAGTTTTTTCACGGTTCGGTGGGAGCTGGATTTTTCCAACTTTGTTACGCGAGAAAGCAGAGTTTCAACATCGCAAGGCTTTTTTGCTGGGAGTTAAATGAGACGCGCTGGTTGGTTTAATTCGACGGATAGGATGAAAGTTGGAGTTTGAAAAAGATCCATCAGAAGTATTTTGAACAAATAATTACTGCCATGACTACTTGATACATAATTCTTGGGGACTCGAAGGCTTCGAGAACCTGATGCGTATCATTCTTTTTTGGATTCGATTTCGTACAATGTCCGACCATAATCGACCGTTTCCATACTACGGATCTCTCATACGTATTGCACGAACTACGAGAATAAAATCCAATCCCGCCACAAAAACCTTTCGAAAAATCCAACTTATCACGACAGCGAAAAACAAAGAGTTCCAAACCAACATCCAGTATGGCGATATCGAATCGCCCGTCGCCCCCTCGGCCGGCCATAAGCATCGGCCGCGCTTCAAACCTCAAGCACCGCTTCCCCTCTTCCGAATCATCAGAAACCAAAATACAAAAGCACGAAGGGAGAAGAAAAAAACAGTTTCGCCGAGCGAGCCGCACTTCCGCGTTGTGCACATACACGCGCCCGGTTCGCGGTAGTCGGTTTAGCGCTCGGCCCGCGAAAGTCGAAAACAAGGAAACGAACGCTGCCCGGGCTCGATGAACGCCGGAAGAAACTCGCGCTGCCAAGGACTTCTCCTCTCTCTCTCTCTCTCTCTCGAGTTCGCGTGCGGCGTCTGCGTCCGCAGGGGGGGTGCAATAAAACTTGCTAATGCGGCCGCGCATCGGTCTCGAACGTATGCGCGGTGCATCGCGTACGCGCTTCGGCTCGAAATCCGAAAGTTCGGCTCGTTCGGGCTTTATGAAATAAGTTTCGCCGCCGCGGCGGCTGTTTTCGTTGTTCCTGTCTTGGTCCGCTTGTCCTGCTCTCTCGGGGACGGAGAGAGGGCGCGCGTAAGATCGGAACAACCGCGCTGGTTATAATGCTCTCTCGAAATACACACACACGCGTGTATACGTATGATACACCTCGAGCGGCTCTTCGCGATTAAATTCGCCCCGCTAGATCGGCCGGCGTGTGCGCGCGTGTATTTATAGAGCGAGGCGCGCGAGTTTCGGACGCCCGTACGCTCGCTCTCGTAATCGCACCTCCCCGATCTCAGCGCGTTCGATCCGTGCCGGGGAGCCGCGAGTTTTGAATTTTAATGGTCTATTTTTGCGCGTATGCGTGCGTGTTGGGTGCGTTCGGTGAGGTCGGCCGGGATCGGGGCAATGGAGCGAGGAACATTTTTTGGTAAAGTGGCCAAACGCGTGCACGTGTATGCGTTGACTCGCGTGTTTTCACTCCGAGTTATTTTTGTTCCGACGTGTCCCAATGTGCTCGTGTTTTTCATCCCGCGGGGGATAAAAGTCAGCGGCAGCAGCGGCTCCTCTCTCGTTTTCACCGACGCGCGCGTGATTCAGCGTGAATTAAAGCGCACGGAGGATACGTTTTATCGTGTTTTTCGGGGAAGGCGCGAGCGAGTTGTATAAAATGCAAATCCGAGCCGGAGAGAGGGGTGAACGACTCGGTGTTTGTTGGCTCGGAACGTTTTGCCCCTTTTCAAACTCGATCGAGTTTTCGCGCGAACGGGCGTCGACAAGGGGAAATTTCATAAACGCGCAGCTCCCATCGCATTTTGGCGCGATACATGTAATACGAGCGTGTGTATAAAGATTACAGTACGTTGCAGGCCGAGCAAACGATTTCCCGTTCGATCTGGGAGTATAAATCCGCCTGATCGCTCCGCGAGCTGTAGCGACAGCTTTCACTTTTAGAAAGCAATGATGGTCACGCCGGCGACGAACACTTATCGAGCAGCGCTGCCGCGCTATCGTACAGTATGCACGTTTATAAAAAAAAAAAATAATAATAATTACAATGAGAAAACTCTTCGATCCGCGTAACAGCCAGCTCGGCTATAATTGAATTGGAGGGAACTATGTGTATATGTATACGGTCGCACTGGATGCGAAAATAGAAAAAGAGAACGGTAAAATATAATAATCGATCGTTCGTTATATACTCGCTGCATACAAAAGCAGCAGTCAAGGTCGATCGGTTATTAAATTCCCTGTATCGTTCTAGTCGTGCCTACATGTACATACGTATGCATTTATACGTATAATGCTCGCGCAAGCGTGCGCTCTCTTTTTTTTCCTCTTTTCCTTCTTTCGTCTTCTTATCGCAAGCGGGGGGACACGAAAATCGTTATTGCCGGTGCACACGCGACGACAGTGACATTGAAAATTGTTATTAAGTCGGGAGGAGCGAGCGCGGCAGAGCCCGAGACGTCGCTGCGCACGTGCTCATGGTTGCGCAGGAGAGCCGGTGTACGATGGGTTTCGTTCCATTGTATTGCAATTCTTTTTTATCATCATCCGTCCGTATATTCATCCCGTATGTATACAGCGATCCGGTCGACGACCCCGCGTACAATATGACGGAGTATGATCTGGCTGCAAGTGAACTCGGCTCGGCCCGGTCCCTCTCGTAAAGTCGAAAATTGGGTTTCGCAAATTTATCCGCGACGCGTCGAGAGAAGAATGTCCAGCGATAAATACTACGCCCGAGCTCGCAGAACGGCCGCGGGAGACGTGTGCGATACGTACGAGCGCAGTCGGCTATTTTCATTTCGAAGACGCATTAGATCGGGCCCCCTTCTTTCATCCGCCCGAAGCCTTGGTTTTGAAATTTCGATGGTCGACCGGCGATCGAAGAACTACTCTGAGTGTGATTATCGAGTGACTGTGTCCAACGACAGGACGAAAATGACGCGGATACCGGGGAGGACGATGAAAGGCGCGATCGCGCGAAAGTCAACGTTCCATACGTATCTATACTTGCGCCGAACGGTTATGCTCAATGATCCGCGTCCCGATTCGTCACAGAGGCGCCGTCGTCGTCCTCCTCTTCCGTGAGAGCCCGAATGACGTAAGGTCGCTTTGCGCTCGAGTTGTTTCCGGTACCTTCTGGACCCAGCTTGGGCCTCTTTACAATCTTGCGCGGAATCACTCTGAGAATCGACGATCGAAACACCCACAAAACAATGCCGAACAATAGCGTACAGGGAAAAGTCACATCGGCGCAAATTATTTGAACAACGCTCGACGAGGTCGTAAACCAGCGTGATCCGCCCCCTTATCTATCGCCGCCATCGTCGTCGCCTCGGCTGTTCTACGTTTTATGCACTGCGTGATGTGTAGGTACTATGTGTTACAGTCTGTAATACCATCGGGCGCAATATTCATCCGTATACAACGCGCATGTCGACGGCGCGCGTGTATTATATATTTGCGCGCGAATCATTTATTTTCAATTCCGACGATCCAGCGCCTGAAAATGAGAGGAAAAAAACAACAACATAGCGACTCTCTGACGGCCGGAGCAGCAGCAGCAGCAGCGGCGCGTCCATTAATTTTCCGTAAAACGGGAAAACGCCGCGAGCCCACAGCCCCAACAAACGACCTCCGAAAGCTACGACCGCACGGCCGAGCGATCGACGCGTTATAATCGCCCGCGGTGATTCGATCGCGCCGCGAGGAGGAGCACCCCGGGACCCAGAGCGACGGCGAAAAATGCACGGCCCTTTGTTTTCCTTCGCCGGCGTCCGATAAAATAGCCATCGCGTTGTTTTGGGGGGCGGCTGACCATCTCGTGCGTGCGTGTGCACAGGTCGATCCCGTCCGCGCTCGTGTGGAAGTGCATTAGGAGCAGCAGAGGGTTCGCGCAAGGACGATAATTACGCGTAAACGCCGGCGAAGGGACACTTTCGGAGGGGCCCGCGCGAAAATCCGGAAAAAAGCGTGTTCGGCAGAGTGTGGCGCGCGTTGTGCATCAGCGCGACCGCGGCGTACATGAGCGTATATACACGAGCGCGCGTAAAATCGCGCCGCCGTGACGGCATGACAACGCCAAGTGGAATAATGGGTGTACTTATGCACCTGGCGAGGAAATTGCACGGCGCAGCGTCTGCGCTTGTAATACGTACGTACGTACGTGTATAGGTCGCGCTTGTGCAAGTGCACGTGCTGGAACTACTCTGCGGGTGGACGGAGCGGTATTCCAAATGGCTGATGATGATGACGATGTTGGTTGGTGTGCGGACCGGGGGCATGGATTGGGCGGTTTTCCGTTTCCATACCGGCTCGCCGGCCGCGGGATGTCGTTGGTTTGATCTGGAATTCGTGAGACAGGTTGCAGTGGCAGCAGCAGATTCTCGGCTGATGGTGCGAAAACATGGTTTCCAAGACGAGTAAGCGGTTTGAGGGCCGAGTCCATCAACGCTTTACTCCACATTTGCCGAGGAAAGATGGCAGCGAGTTTCGGCAAAACGTTTATCGGTAACAGTATTTCGGGCTAAAGTCCGTTTTCTTTTCCCATGCCTTTTCCAGTGGTTTACAGTCCGTTTCCTTCATCTCAAGGGAGACTTGAGCCAATCCTTCATTTGTTTCGAGTAATGGTGATTGTACAACTTATGTATAGTTCGTTTCAAATAAATCGGTTCGATTAAAATATATTCAACGATCCATCCAAAATCATTCGAGCCAAACGCTATCGTATTCAGTGCTTCATCTCAAATTATACATATTCAGCATGAACAGATCTGTTCGATGTAAATTCCAAATAAATCCGTTTACGCATTTCATGTGAAATTCTATTTCAATCACCATAATAATGATGAGTACAGCGTTTTATTTGAACATTGTACCGGGATGAATCAATTGGAAATCTCCGGATAATCTCTCCCAAGCTACTTGACGTCTTGGCACTATTTTTTTTTCGTAACCGTACGAGTTAATTCCCAACCCAAAGATTCTTCATGTTGTCCGTGCGCCTTCTCGCTCATCCCACTGAAAAGTATCCAACAGAGTCTGCTGCTCGCAACGCAGCCACCACTACTGCAGCAGCTGTTGTCGAGGGTGTCGAGTTTCACCGGCAAGATGATTACAAGACGCCTTTTCGCAACACCACAGTGGCGAGCTCTCCGCGCGCGTTATTTTTGCATCGCTCTCTAATATAGCCAGCAGCGCCCCCGGCTCGTCGACCCAGAGCCGGCGCTGACGGCGCACCGGTAGACACACGGTCGGCCTTCTCTCGCGCGTACACGCAACTCCGTGCCCCGTATACTCTCGACGTCGCGCGGGGGAGTATTTTTCCCGGCGCTGTTGTTTTTCTGTTTTTTTTTTCTCTCGTGCTTTTGGCCCGGCGACGAAAAGCGCTGCTTTTAGCCCGCGAAAATTCCCGGCATCGGAAATAAATCGGACTATTTTCATCCGTCATCGGGGCAGGGGGGGGGCGACGCGGAACCACCACCAGGCGCGTGATATTCACGCCCGCGGAACCCGCGCGCGCGTTGAATCGACGGGGGTAGGGGGGGGGGGGGGGTCTAAAAAAAGGCGGCCGGGCGGCGAAAATTTTCGCGCGCGACGATCGGGCCGCGTGTGCCGGCCTGAAAATAGCGCCCGCCCGGGATTCTCGCGCGCGTTCGGGCGCGCTGCACACGGCCGGAGACTCGAGGGTACGTTACGATACAAGTGTTGCGCCGATGAGCTGGCGCCCGAGAGTTGGGACGATTACGAGGACGGCGCGATCGTCCGGCTTGGTCGTTCGTTCGTTTTCGTGCTGCATTGTTTGACGGGTCGCGATTTTTCGGAGCACGGCACCACTCTTGGCGAACCGTGTTTCTCGGAAGGTTGATGAACAAACATAATGCGGACGGACGGAGAGTGAGGGGGTTACTCAACGGGGGGGCGGGGGGGGGGGGGCGCGGGGGCGGGGGGGGGGGGGGGGGAGGGGGGGGGGGGGGGGGGGGGGGGGGGCGCCGCATCATCAGCGACCGCACGGAACACTATGCTCGTCCCTCAAAATACATACGGCGGAGAGAGCACGACGTTGACGACGACAAAGGCGAAAATAAGCAATTCATCAACGTGCTCCCCTTGCGTAATTTCGGATAGTGGGCGAGACGCGACAACTCGTCCCGCGCCAGAGGAGACGGGGATAAAAAAAAACGGCGTGGCCACAGTAGACACGGAAGAAGAAGAAGGAAAGCCGTAAAACCGTCGGAGCGACAGGACGAGGAGTATACGTCGCTGTACCTGTGTGTGCATAATACTTGCGCTAGGCTCTCTCTCTCTCTCTCTCTGGGATGATGAGTCCCGCAATAGAGAGGAGGAGGAGGAGGAGGAGCTAGGGAACTCATCGCAGCCGGTGCGTTATACGGTTGCGCTTCGCAGGACCAACGGTTCTTTTCTCCTCTGTTCTTCCTTGCCATTTTTTTGCTCTCTCTCTCCCCCTGCTTTTCCGCGTTGGAGTAAGGTTGTACATCGTGTACTGTATACTTGCAGTGTAGCGGCGATCGGCGTTCACTGCTTCTCCGTAAATAAACGGTGTGTCGGTATTAAGAATTCCTATCTTAAAGTTTCGATGGCCTTAAAGCGAAGCCTCGAATGAGATTGGCTGTTGACTATGACGTAGCTGACACCTGATTGATGGTCGCTGCCTTCAAAGAGCGCGAATTTCGAATTTAGTACGCAATAAAGTTCTTACGATAAAAGATTGGTCGTCACGTGACTGAAGTGTGATTGGTCGAGACCGACCAAGAGTGGGGAAATTAAATCGTGGCATATAAAAAAAAACTCGGTTCAAATTATTAAAAATTGACTTTAGAAATCGTGAAAATCAATTTTTGACCAAACGTCGGGGGTCGGCGCGCGAAGCTCGCAGGGGGCGGAGATGAAAAAAAAATGCTCATCGTAAATGGTTGCGAGATTTAAAAAAAAAAAAGTTAGTGCTCACGTAGTGCTCACCGATAAACTTTCATGCCATTGTTATTACTATTTGCGGCAAGTCTTATGTACGTTCTGTCTTCATACACCGCGCGACATTATCGCGGTACGCCGGACCCCCCTTTCCCGTGAGAGATAAAGGGCAAGTTTTGGACCAGAAGTGTCAAACGAGTCACTTCACTCTATACCAACTGTGCCACCAACCCCGACGCACACGAAAGAGCTATCTTCTGCTAAATATTAAAGAAGCGTCGAACGGATTCATAGAAAAATAATACCGTCGCCGCATACATCTACACTTCAAACCTGCGCAAATAAACTCGCCGCGCGCCGCCCGAAATTTCATAACAGCCCCCCCCCCCTCCGAGTGCCGCTTTGATCCGCCTCAATCATCATCAACATCGGAGTACAGCCCGGCGCTGCATCATGAGTAACGCGGATCGCGCGTCGGAGTTGGTTGGCCCGCCAGCAGCATCAGCATCGCCGGGCGCAGCAGCAGCAATGGCGAAATCGTTTTTTCTCGTCTTGTTGTTCTCTCGACGGCTCCGTCACAGCCGAGCGATGCAGTCGGCCCTCCTCTCCCGCAGCTTCTGCCGCGCCGCCCTCTCGTTTCGTCTCTCGGCACGACCCAGATTTAATAATAGAATCGTCCCGAGTGTGCACTCACTCGCGCGCAGGTATGTACGCGTGCGCCTGCAGAGTCGTTATAATCAGCGCGTCTCATCAGTGGGTGTGTGTGTGGGGGGGGGGGGGGGGGGGATTAAATTCTATCTATCAAACCCTTGCAATTGAAGCGAAGAGAGAGTCGATTGTTTCGGGAAAGAGGGGGGAGAAACGAGACGCGCATCGGGCCACTTTTCGCGAACAATCGCTGCCGATTTGTATAAGGGTGATGCCGGAGGATGGTGTATTATACATGCGACGACTCGTTATACTTTTTTCACTTTATTGCGCGATGATGTACTCGTATCGCACCTCCATACGATTTTGTGAATTCCTTTTGAATCGCCGCATACTTATTTTGATGAAAAAACGCTACTCATTTCATAAGCGTATAAGTTTATCATGTCTGATAACTGCCTTTTCCCAATAATCCATATTTCATGATGATAGTGAGCAACTGCACGTGACTTATTGATCGGGAAGTGCTGAATTACAGAGTCGATAAAAGTGGAGGAACCTCGGAAGAAAAATAATGTATGTCCCAGGCATGGATAAGCTTCGAAAGATTTTGTAATCGAAAAACATGGCATCTGCAGCTAATTATTTAAATGAGCTTCTAATCAGAAACGCATAACGGACACCGTCGTGTGTCGACGTATAGCACAAAATATACGATGGACGATGGAATTTATTAGTAAGACGTGCGAATTAAATTTTGTTCGATCAATCACGAGCTATAATTCGCTGAAATGATATCCTCAATGACATTTAAAATTACAATTTAATGGGCGAATGACAGAATGAAACGATCATTAGCGAATGTACATTTTCACACGATTTGCAGGCTAACGCTCACTCTCGAGAGAGTGATCAGAAAGAATTTTAATCATCAAATTAATCAACCGAACTTTGCTCCAACGCTGTTCATCGATGGGGATGTGGTTAAATACATACTCAATTAACCCACCTGTCGACGCAACACTCCCGTATGATTACGGGCAGCTCTATACGTTGGGCCGTATAATTACAAAAATCACACGCGTGGTTTGCACGTGTACTGGGCAGTAAAGCTGTTTGAAATGTTCATCGTCCTGTACCTAACTGAGCGGATTATGAAGAGCAAAATTATTCGACGGTCAACATTAGCCAGAAAATCCGAGCAGCATTTTTGTGAGATTTAATATTTCAGAATTGTCGAACAAACATTGGTCAATATTACCCACAGTACTTCCGTCAAAATAACGTTCAAGATTTAAAAAAAAAGGGGGAGGGGGGCACCACAGCAGCAGCAGTCAAGAGGGGAAACAAGTCGCATATGATAGTCCGCGCCAAAATGAAAAACATGTTTGCCTGCACGAGAGCAGCTCTATACAGCGCTCGCGAAATTTGATGCATCGCCCGCATCGCGAAGGTTATTAAAATCTAGTGCAGCAGCAGCTGCGCCGGTGGCGTTTCTCGACCATCACGACTGTGTGTGCGCGTGCGACTGTATACAATGCCGGCAAATAATAGCCGCGGTATGGCACTAAAGCCGAATAAAACGTCCGGTGGTTCGGCCATGAGCACCTATATATACATGTGTGAGCCAATTCATGCTGCTGCTGGGTAGTGCGCGACGCGTATAATACTGTGCGCGAGCAGTAGGTAGAAATGGCCGCGCGATGATGCAGTATTTGAGGGTACAGCCTCATTATCGAGCCGCAGTGCGTTGGTTGAATCGCGCGAGAGCGCCACGCATGTGGCATCGGCTTCTGAGGATGATATTTGATTTTTGACGGCCGGAGAAACGCCAAATTCATGGAATCAGGATGCCAAGTTGAAAAAGGACTATATGTTTCCCAGGGGCGGCAAAACCGCTATGGTCGGTATGGTGCGACCACAGCTGAATTTCGAGTAGATATGGAATTCCATACCTGACGATCAGGAAACGAAAATTG